>JANVCC010000046.1:706090-726963 GCA_025345505.1 Todiramphus chloris collaris
TTTTTTTTTTTTTTTTTTTTTTTTTTTTTTTTTTTTTTTTGCTTCTGACTGTAGTCTGTTTACTGTTACAGTTTCTAAAGCAATTAGTTTGGTAGTTATTATTTTGCCGTTTCAGGTTTAGAGTGAAGAGTTTTAAACCAAAGTGCCTATTTTTAATATACAGTAAAATATTAGCCACATCAGCTATAAAGAAGATAAAAGTCAGCATTTGTCCTGAAAACTTGAATGGAATGGAATGCAACAGTTACCTTTATTTTCTGTAGAGAACCTGATTTAAATACCATTCACTCAGAGTAATTTAAATCAATCAATGTGCTTTGGGTAAACCAGGCTGTTGATATAGTGGTTTTTTTTTTTTTTTTAAACAAAGACTGAGCTTCTTCCCAGTTTGCAGCTTGAGTAAAGAAAAGGGATGACAGTCACAGAGCAGGTCTTGAGGCGGAGGGGAATGAGTGGGTGACGGACAAAAGCGGAGACAGTGGGATTCACAGTTTGCTTTGGTGCTTTTTTTTTCTTTAGTGTTGTAGGTTCTTTCTAGCTTTTCTTCATGGGAATCAGATTGGAACATATAATCAAAGAATGCTAAGATTTATGCTCCCAAAAAAACCCCTATTCATAATAATGGTAAGTAGCTTCTGCTGTAGTAAACCTTATCTTATAAGAAAGATGCAAGTGATTTTGAGCCTTTTGGTGATTGTTTATTTTTAAAATGCAGCAAGAGTGTGCTTAAACAAGTTGTTGAGATCTAGGGAGTAACATAGTTGGCATAATATAATATAATATATATCAATATTATCAAAACAAAATGGCTAAAATAGTGTCATCCTCTTCACAGTCTGGAGGGAGAGTAGACAGAAGAATTCTGCAGATACTGAAATCACAGCAAGAGCAAAATAATCTTTTGGAGGCAAATAATACCAATATTATGCTAGGTTGCAGGAGTGCTATTTTGGTAATTACAAATAGTCAATACTGACCTCTGTCTAAGCTAAGAGAGAGTAATTTGACATTTGTTTCAAACTCTGGATCGGGAATGTAATCTTTGATATGAAGCATGCTTTGGAGATCATATGAAGGCTGCCTAAACCTAACAGTTGTTTCTTAGCAAGCTTGAAGAAAGTTTAGTCTACCAGAATCTCTTCCAAAAGTGCAGGCAGTTCAGATCCTTGTGTCTGAGCTTATTGGACCGGTATTATTTCATCTGTATGATCAATTTTGATTGCATCGCTGTACTATCTACTAATTTGGAATTATATTACTGACAGAATTCCTTAAAGCTAATCTGTTTCATGAGCAAAACCAATATTGCTGGCATTGTGACTTAACATCCTTCTAGTAGGAAATGACCTTGTATGGGTTATGTGACCTCTGTTCTTGAAATTCATAACAATGAACTCACATAGTTGCATAATATTTTGACAGCAACCCCATCACAGTACATCTTTATCTGTGAGACAGAAAACTAGTATCTCTATGCTGTGAAACAATTAGGATCTTTTACATACTGCAAGCACAGGGTGCACATTTTCGTGTAGAAACATGTATCAGGATCCAGCTGGTCATTTTTACAGTGGTATTTTGTAGGTGGACAAATCTTGAAGATCTGAACTCAGTGTGAACTGATGCAATTCCTGCTCCTGCATTTGCAAGCCAAAGGGTACTCTCCTTTGGTTTTTAGCGTTTGAACTTGGCAACCCAAACCAGGTAATTCCTGTGCCCACATTCATTTTCACTTCAAATCACCTCAGTGAGAGCATCCAGGTAAAGTTTTAAAAATGCTTCTGATATTAACTCTGTTCTTTGGCAAATTCACTTGTCAAAACTTCAAACTACTTATTATTCTGAAGGCCAAAATAGCACTGTACTAAAATCTGTATAGGAAGATCCAAATAAATATAGCATCTTGAGTTAATTTTTAGTCGTTTGAAATGCAAATAAACACAGGCTTTACTTGTCAGTGTAAACTTGCTGGATGATTCAGATGAACAGATGAAGCTAAGGCTGTAATTCTCTGAAAATATTAAAGAATTAAGTCTGATTTTTTATAAGCCTTGCCTTCTACGGACCTAGGATGGCATTTGCTTTTGTGTGTGTGTGTGTGTGTGTGTGTGTGTGAGAAACAGGTTTAGATACAACGTGCATTATTAAACATTTTGAAGTACATAATTGCTAAAATTAATATTATCAGCCCCCCAAAGTGAATGCTTATATGTCAGTCACATTCACTGAATGCTTTCAATCCTAGAGTAATACCGTTCCTGGTTTTGTGATGTGCGTTTGCATGGAAGAAAGTAAAACATACTGTAATTGTCAATTGTGAAGGCTTCCTTTTCCCCCCTCAGTTGAAACCATGGCTTATTTTGCAAGTCATCCCTATATTGAAGCAGTACACAGATTTACAAAAATGGTGCTTTCATACCAGGTGTTACATCCAGCAAAATTATTGCGTAATGATTTCTGCTCAGATTCATCTGCTTTCAGAATCTCTAACTCCTTGTATATGAGGTGCCACAAACTTCTTAAGTGACTATATAGTTATTATTCTATAGTATTTCATGATAGATGTGGCTAATATTATCAGAATGATAGTAAGAAGGTGAGCAAAGTTAAGCAAAACTTCAGTAAAGCTGGAGGAATTGGTGACTTCCTAGGAGTTTTGGCTTCTCCAGAGAAATAACATAATTTCTGCTCTTAATGGACCTCACAGAGCCTCAGAATGATGAAAGTACTTATCCTATAACTAGCTTTCTAACCTCGTGTCTTAGTCTCAAAAATTTGGTGACAGTGACAAGTTCTCATTATTTCAAACTAGTTGGTTGTGATTTGTATCCTGCTTCACCAGAAGCAGTTTTTCTTTCCATAGTCAGAAAATCACAAGGTACGAGTTTCTCTCTGCTTTCTAATTTGCTTCCTCCAGTCTGACTCTAATTTTAGTAGCGTAAGTAAGTAACAATATCCCTATGTAAATAATTTTTTTGCTCATGGCTTCTGATCCAAAATGTTCTTCTAATATAAATTGTTAATGAATGAATAATGTTTGAAGCCCTGAACAATTATGGTTGTTTATTCAATTTACTTTCACCTGTAATCTGGCATATTTTATATTACCTGCTTGGAATTTTAAAATGTTATGAACTGCCTCAAGCATTTCCTCTCATGTTCTCCTTCTCTGTCACATAAATTGCTGTATAACCTTATGAACTTTAGAGAAACTAGCTTGCTGGGACCCCCATTTCTTTCAGGATTCCCAAGATTTGTACTGCAATGAGTTGTATAATCCATTGGTCTCTCCACCAGAGTCAAAATTTCTTTACTAGCCACTATCAATGCCCTAGTCTATTCTGAGTCACTTCTTCAAATTAATTTAACCTGGAAATGCTTATTGAATGAATGGAAATTGCAGGGTCTGTTCACCAGTGATTTTGCTGTATACTGCACCAAACCTAATACAAGTTAATAGTGCATTTTTCTTCTTGAAATTCCATCAGTGACTTCTCAAGAGTTGATTTAAAGATGTGAACAATAGTCAGTATCTGGGTAAATCCTTTGTCATATGAAAATGTTGATTATTTTCTTCTTTTGGAAGATGAAGGTGTTTCTGTGATAGAACTCTGTTCTTGTGTCTTGTGAGCAGTTATTCTAACTAGCCTACTGCTAGAGATCACTCTCATTGTGTCTCCCTCTTTTAGAGCTTCTAGCCTGTTCAAGAAAGATCAAAGTTCTACTTGCATATTTCTAGTATTTCTAAAAATGGTAGTTTGTTCCCTTGGGGCTACAGAACATACTTGTTTTATTTTGTGTATAGAAAAAGAATAGGTATCTAGAAAAGTTTTCTCTAAGAGCTTTTTCTCTGTCTGTCTGCCTTTTACTTGAGTTGAATTTCTGAAGCTGTGGAATCTTCTTCACACTTGGCTTCTTCAAGTCTTACATTTTCTCTTTTATTTTTGACATGAAGTGGGAAATTATTTTCATTTTACATTCTGTGGACACCACTTAGCCTTGCCTTTTGAAAGGCAAGATGACCTGTTCAGCTTCCGACTTGTCAAGAGTTGCAAGGATAAAAAATTTCTAGGATTTTAAAGAAACTGGGAAACACCTGGGTGCTTCAGAATATCACTTTCTGTCATCCTTTGTTCACAACTATCTGTAATTCTGCCTACTGAAGTATCATCTCACACAAATTCTACTCAGCCGCACCTTCTGTCCATTTGAGATCAGATGTTCTGCTTCACAAGTTAATGTTGCCTTACATGAGATGTGACTTATGACTTTGTAATATGGTCGACATGCTCAGTTTAGCACAGTGTCTAAATAACCCTAAAAGAAATGCTGATTTCAATTTTAAAAAACCAGAACTGTTGTTCTTTTTGTAAGCAACAGACAGATGCTCAGTCTTTTTGATTTTAATCTAGTCGTTTCTGTGCTCAATATTTATGCTCGCTATTTACTATCAGTATGCCTTACTTTGGCCTAGTTACTGTGTAGCAGTGCTGAAATCTATCTGCAATTGGTGTTACAGCTGTCCTGGTTTGAGTGAAAACAACTAATTCTGTTCAGTAATTTTACTTTTCAGCTCAGTTCTTCTAATTAACTGCACTTTCTGAAGTTAGCAGCCTGTTTTCACAGACAGTGCCTGCTTCTAGAAGTGATAACACCTTATGTTTAGAGTTACTACCAAGGATTGGTGTGCAGACCAAGGTCACTGCTGGGTCCTGTGTACCACACTGGGGGGTGCAGAAAGTGAAGGGCTGAACCTGCAGGGAGGAGTGGACAGGACGGATGACTCTAAACTGACCAGTAAGGTATTCCATCCCATATACGCCATATTTGGTCTAGAGCTGAGGGACCCAAAGGGTCTCTGGGCCCTTCTCTCCCCTCTTGGACTGCTTTGCCAGCTTTTGCTTGGCTTGGCTCGGGTCCTCTTTTGGTTCCTTCCTCGGAGCACCCAAGGAGAACTCTGACCATTCTGCCTTTGATCCAGTCTGCGTGTTCCTGAACCCAGTACCAGAATCCAGCTCCTGAACACAGCTCCTGTCTGCTGCAGGGCCCAGTCTGGGACTCCCCCAGTGTCTGCACAACATCAGTGGTGATGGTGATGGAATTACCATCAGGGGGGTTGGGTTCCATACTGGTTTTGTATATATTTGTATATATTCCATTTTTATAATTATTAATTTCATTTTCATTAAAGCTGTTCTAGTTTCCTTTTCTAATCGCTGAGTCTCTCTCCCTTATTCCCTTTCTCTTCCCCTCTGGGGAGGGAGGGGGGTTAACAGAGAGCATCTGTTATAGGTCGAAGGGGCTGCCCTGACCCTAAACCATCACAACAGCATTATATATTAATTTCTCCAATGCTGAATATTTTTTTGCCTCTTCATTTTGTTTTGGTCTTTTAATTTTTCTGCTGTTAAAGTACAGTTTTCTGTCTTTTTGACACAAAGTTCCTGCTGGCTTGTGTCTCTGTATGTACACACTGCCTTTATTGGGGAAAAATGACAGTAGTAAGAACCTTGTCCAGCTTTACTGTCTTGATGGTAGAGTCTGTTTTCAGACTGACGTACAGAAATAAATTGTGGTGTCTACATTTTACACAGAGACAGGAGATTAGCATTTATTTCGCATCTAAGTTGAATGAAATAGTGTTGTAGAATTGTATGAAGTTATATAGGTACTTTCTATCCTTCAAATCTAACTTACCTTAGTAATGATAGAGATTTTTGCTTGTAAGTCACTCAATTTATTCCCGAAATCCCACCTACCAGGATTTGAAGGATTAAGAGTTTCATATAACTACCTTTAAGTTGTTCTTCTCTGTGTTTTAAGATAAATTCACTGAGGCAGTTATTAATCTCTGAAAGCGCAGGCATTCAAATGGAGAGTAAAATGATAGAATTATATTGTCTTAGCATCTGACTGGGGATTGCCAAACCTTATGAATAGTTATATCGTATTCTTTTGTAATTTAGGTGATTCCCTGTGAGTCATACAGTTCATATTTACTGTAACATTTAAGCATACTCTTGAAGGCTCCACAGAAGAGAAAAACTGCAACTCAGTTATATAATTTATACACTATATAATATATAAACCATTTATTCTATAAATAGGAAATAGCGTTTTTCAATTTAAAGTTTTTGTAAAGATAAATAATTCCCTTCATTTCTTATTATTAATTTTTTATCTGGGTAGTCTCACATTTTTATTCCACTTGACATCTACGTTTAAAAAAGTGAAATGTAATCACTGTTTTTGTTGTAATCATAATTGGCTTGTGTGTTGTATGGAAGCTGAATTCCAAGTTGCTAAAGATGTTTCCTTCTCTCCAGTTTTACTCATTCAAATGTAGTTTGAAAACTAATAGCCTTGCTTTGCTTTTTGATAAGTTTTATTTTAAAAAGTTGATGAATTAAGTATTATTTGCATTGCAAATAAGTATTAAGTATTATTTGCATTGCAACTTTTATATTTGACCTTGTAGTCTGTGATTTCTTTTTTTTAACCCTTTGGGAATGGTCAAATCTTACTAGCCTGATGATTGGAGGGTAAACTTTGATTGCTTTTAATAATTTATGAATATTTTAAAATATATGAATAGTTTTATATATTTATATGAAATTTCTTTATGCTGAAGGGTCTATGCTTTCATGTACAGTTTTTTAATATTTGATTTTATCTCAAGAGATGTGAATAGCAGCTTCTTCATTGGGCTTGTGAAATCAAGAGTTTTGTAGCTGGCCTTTCCATCTGACTTTACAGCCAGATGCAGTCCTTCTAAAGGCAGCAAAATTTCTAAGTCTAAAACTCAGAAATATTACTATGAAATATAGTGCTTTAGTGTCAGGGTAAGAGAATTAGTCAGATCTTTTGGCACACATATTCCTGATGAGTAATATTTACTGAAAAAATACTTATTTGAAATTGTTTTAAAACATTCTTGTAGAAAGATATTACCCCAGATATCTTTTTTAAAGCAAGTTAAAAATAAGAATCATAATAAAATCATCTAGGTTTCTCTATAATAATTATTTATATATCTTCTGCTTGAAATCTGTTCATATCTTATTTTCTGCCGTGATTTACTATCTTTGGTGTTTCCAACTTTTTTCCCCCTTTTTATTTGAACATATTTGATCAGCTACTGATATGCTTACTGAATTTCCCTGTATCACATGGGTATCACTGGCATCACAATTAGATTTCTGTTTATCAAGCAGAACAGCCATGCAATATCTTCAGTTCTAACGGTAGTTTAGAGTACATGATTCTAAAGACAAGTGTAGGCTCTGCTGCTAGTCTGGAGTTTCTGGTGTGGTCTTACTTCCCCAGAACTGGTGGGTTTTTACATGAATTTTATGGGAAGTTTGTCTCAGCAAGCTGTCAGAAAAACGAGAGCAGCACGCATCCGTGAATAGCATCTGCGGCATCAGCAGTGGCAAAACTCTTCTCTGCCTTGCCTGTGCTCTGCTCAAAACTTTGGTCACTAACGTCCTTGGAATGTTTGTCATATGTTTTGCACATTCCCAGGTTATACGCACGCACAAGCCTGAAACTCCAAAGCACTGCTGGACTTGTGCTTCTGTTCCAAATGTACTTGTTGCAATCAAAGGGCCCTGTTTCTATAAGCTAAGGGCCACCACATCCTTATGCAAACCTACGGCTTAGAGCAATCTCAATAAATGTAAATACTAACACTTCTTTTTTCTCTTTTGATTTTCAGAAGTAATAGACTTGTGAGCATCCCAGAAACAGCAGGTATCCAGTGGCTTCCTGATACCTTCAAGCAACCCTTTCTCTTCAATCAATTCTGTCTTTCTGAATTGAAGAATGGCTTCTGACAATAAACTATTTCAGAACCTCTTTCCCACCAGATAGAGATACGTGCTGGTTTTAGAAGTGTTAGCTATCAGCTGTGCCAAGAAATTCCCTGGCAAACAACTAATTATGTCCACAGATAGAGTCTGACAAAACATTTGCTTCAAGCCACAAGTCAGAGGCTTAAGCATTATTTTGTGTCAAGTTACTTTATAGCTTGTGATTTTGGTTAGTTGGGTGGGAATGTGGCTGTGAAGCAGTGTTCTTTGTTTGAGACACAGCCTCCGCTTTAGCCAGCTTAGAGAGCCATACGTAAAATGGCCACTTTGCTTTCACTTAACAGGATGCTGTTCACCTTTCTGCTCTGCTGAGCACCATTTCATGACTTCACAGCCCAGGAATTAAACCCAACACACAAAGCAGCTTTACCAGTAATTGTCTGCAGATTAAATTAAATGCCTGTTCTCATACAGTGCATCTGAATTGTATCAGACCCACTTCTCAGTTTACACACTTGTTCCTGTCAGTGAGAGGCAGCTACTGCAAAATGCTGAAGTCCTTGTGAGCGTATCTCCCAGTGACTCAATGAAAGTACTGGGGATTTTGTGTGTTCAACATGATGTTAACTCTATTGTGTTCCATAATGACCAAAAAAATAGCTCAGTCTGCTGGTATAAGACCAATGTATCTCATTGATGGAGCTACTGTCAGTGGCTCTGTTTTTGGCTGCAACTTCTCAGTTCCTACTGTCGCAGTGTTTGGCAGTTTGAAATTTTCATTTTATTTTTGTTCAAAGTTTTGAGGACAGAGTAAAATTCAGGTTTTTTACAGATCAGATAAATTGGTGTAAAATAATCTTGAGTAGTTTAATTAAGTTGTGCCTTTTTCCTTTCATTTTTCCCAACATTTTCATATGTGGAGAATATCAAGCCATTAATTTTAGGAAGAAAACATTTAAACATAATGAAATTGAAGACCCGGTCAGTTTGTACTGAAGTGGATTTATGTATTTTTTCTGGTTTTATTTTCTCACAATTGTTTACTGCATGACTGAATTGTGCAACTGTTCCACAATTTCTTGACTCATAATGTGCTGCAGCCTGCTTTTTGCTTCAAAAGTTTATCTCTCTGCTGACTGTCCAGCTGATGAATAAGAGTTTGGGGCTCATCCTATTTTTTTTTAATTTCACAACCTCTAATTTCTCATTAACAGTGTTCATGGTTGCCAAATCTATCCCATCGACCTTTCAAACACCAGCACATTATCACGTTACTCAGTATAACCTTAGCATAGTTTCTATGATGATATTATGTGTGAAAACCGTCTCAAAACTTGAATTTGGTGCTGTATTCTGTAAAGATGCAAAGAGAATATGGAATTACCTTCACATTTCTTAACGCAGAGGAGCCTGGTGAAAAGTTGACCCTAATCTATTCAGCCTCAAATACCCCTGAACTGTGATGGTTTTATTTATGAAAAAGGCCAAAGATCACGCCTTTCAAAAGAATAGTGTAGCCTTTAATGGCCTTTAGAGTGAGTCGGTTTTTGACATGAAGGTTTTAATTCCTCCAAGTTTTAACATGTTCCTGTCAAACAGTTTATTGATTGGACAATAGTGAGTCATTTTAAGAATGGGTAAAGAATTAAGGTACTTTTAAAAATTGCACACTTCTAGTCAGAAAAGAAGATGCACTTTTGAAAAAGAAATGCCGGTTGGTTTTTACTATATTTTTTTTTTAAGGACTAAGCTTTTTTAGTTGCTTAGAATATGAAACTCTACTTGCTGAAGGAGAAAAACCTTAAAATTAATTTTTTTCATCTCCTAAAATTGCTTGAGAAGATTTCATGCATATCACACCAGGAATCTCATGTGCAAGCATTAAAAAGAAGACTTATAGTAAATGAAGTGTTTTATGTACTGCTGTGAAGTCTTCTTCAGACCATTTTTCTTGCCTTTTTTTTATCTGATACTTTTTGTGAGTAGTGACTAGAGGATCTTGAAAAGAAGATCCTCTCTGAGGGCTACTGCACTTAAATATTTTGACAGAAGGACTTTCTTTCATTCCAGAATCATGGCAAGTTGGTTACAAAATGGTTCTAAAGCGAGAGAATTTTGATATATCCTTTCCTGAACAAAGTGCCAAGACTTATCGGATGAGTATCAAACACCCTTTAAAGTCATGGCTTTGTCAGAATTCAGAGGGCAATATTGCATTGCAGCACTCAAAGACTCTGTCAGCACAGTGTTGCAGGTATTTTTATCAGCAACTCAGGAAGGACTTCAAGAAAGAAAAGAAAAATACAAAGACTATATTTCTACCATGACTGTGACATCGAAGTATATTCTTAGGAACAACCTAAGGATGTTTGTCTTTTGTCTGCAGAACCAGATGAACAGCCTGCTTCCAGCATGTCAAATGTATTTACTCAGCCTGCCTTTGCTTCAAGTACCAGCAAAAGGAGAACCCACGAGAACCATGTTGCTACCTTAAATGCCATGCTCTCATCAGGGCAGTATGTACACGATCATACATGATATGCCACGCTAGGCTTCACTTCACTGCCTGTTTTTCCTTTATTGTTAACATGGTAGATTTCCTTCTTCCTCCACAGTGTCAGTCTGATTCAGCCTTTGTTCTCCATTCACATGACCAGAAGTCCCACCCAGGACTTTATCATTTCATGTCTTGACAACTCCAGTCATCTTCATTCTAGTCTCCACACATACTGGCTTGCAACATTTGTCTCTTTTAAAATATTTTTTTCTTATTATTTTGATGTTCCATTGTTCCCTCTCTTGTATTGTGAGATTATTTGCTCTAAATTTTCAGACCCCACCTTACTATCTCTTAGACACTTGAACTGCTTTGTGTATGGAATCTGCCTTTATTGTCCTTTTAAGTGTTTCCAGAAAGAATCTTTAAATTTCCCCCATGCTATTTAATGCATGGTATTGTCCTTTCCTTCCTTCCTAATTGGGACCTCTAAATTCTACTGCAGTTTGGCTATATAATAATAGTACTAACACATCATAATACTTCACTAAGCATATGGGAATTCTTGGCTACTACCAAACAAAGCTCTGGGACTAAATTCGGCCAATACTAAAGTCAGCATGACTCATTAAATACACTGCAGTCATATGCCTTAAGTACAACTTATCCATTCTGATATTACTTGTATTAAAGCTTACCTGGAAAATGGTGTAACTGAACATCTCATCCGTATCAGTCCATATAATATACTTTTCTTGACAGTAAGTTGATAGTAAAAATGTATTTGGTATTTTTTTTGTGTGCATTAAGTATATCAAGTAAGGTTTTTTCAGATATGGCTATGGCCTTTTTCCTTATGCATGTTAGTATGGCATAAGGACCTCATTGCTATTCAGAAACCTAAGGCTAACATCAGATTCCTCTGAGACCCTCAAAACTGCTGCTTACCAACAGCTTGAAAACAACAGACATCCAAATTACCTTGATGTTCTCCATTATTTTTGATACCAAGTCAACTAAAAAGTTTGCTGTGCATGCTCACCGTGCTGAGGTGCAGCCTGGCAGCTAAGCCCCTTGCAGGTTTTAACACAGTGTTCACCCATTTCCTTCCCTCCTGGCAGTGTTGTCTCCACCCGCACAATGGATGGTGCCGGCATGCCGCAGGCTCTCCTTAGGCTGCTTGGGTTTTGCTTTGAGTTTTGTTACTGGGAGGAAACTTGATTTGGCTCTAGTTCCTGCAGCCAAGAGAGTATTTTAATCTCAGACATGGGTAAACTAAGCATGGAGATGGATATGACCTGTCAAGTTATCCTCCTCTACATTTTTTCTAATGACTGGTGTAGGTAGCTCCTTCACTTTACTTGCTGTCCTTGATGATCTCTTTGTAAGGTACTTTGCTTTGGCCAGGCATTTTGTACAGGTGCCTGTCTCAGACTGCTGATGTTCTTGACATTGCAGGACACTTATTTACTATTAGGCATTGCAGCATTGAATGGAACAATACAAAGGCCCTTTTGTGTATTCTGGCATAAATCTCTTCTGAAAACAAGACTTTGGGTCATATTTCCAGGGATCTAGAGATGATGAAGATGGTAAGCTAATGGTATTTCCAAAGAAGTATAACCAGCTTGTACTGGTTTTATATCATTTGCTAATTTCATAATTTTCTAGGTCCCTCTCCCAGGTTTCTGTCTGCCTGTGAAATCCCACCATTTTCTAAGAAGCCAAATATTTGGGTGATGAGCATCACCCAAAGGTGGTGGAAGAGAAACTAACCTACAGTTATCTACTTATGGATCACAGTGGCTTTGAACTACTTCATTACATGTTCATTAGTTCATGTTACAGTTGATACCAAGTTAATCCTATTAGTATTTAGTACGTTACACAGCTTTGGAAGTGATAACACGGGAAGCTTCTGGAAGGAAGTAGTTGGTAGTCTGAGATTGCTATGAAAGATTTGTTATCTTCATTCCAAGATGGGAGAAGGAAACCACAGGCAAAGACTCTTAGGGATCATGAAGGAGATTCCATTATTACAGAAAACATTATTTTTGTTAGAAGCAAATGTACCATAACCAACCAAAAAATAGTAAAGTACCGAACTACTCTAAGTAAATTTCCCAAAGAGGGCAATGGCAATTTCATAAGTACTTATTTCTCTTTCTAATCAATGGTAGCATGATCCAAGAAAATATCTCCCAGATACAGTAAATCTTAGCTTTTGCTTCTGATTTAATCTTGAAGAGTGAACTTTTAATCAATTTAGTTGAGATTTCTGTTTAGTCTGGACAAGATAACTGTAGAAGCCAAGTTTGGAATATCATGGTTAATCACTACTGTGACAGGAGAAACAAAGTAGAATCTTTAAGTCATCAAATTTTAATGTGTTTAATTTGCAACTGTCTAACAGTACTATATATACGTCAGTGATTTCTGATAATTTTTAATCGTGAAAAGGCCTATAGGAAATTAATCTGAAATTTGAATATGCAGATAAGTTATTGGACAAAGAATTAGTGTAGTGTATGAAAAGTAGAAAGTAAGGAAAACAGCAATAAAAAATGGGGGGACAAAGGCTGTCTATAACATTCTCATGTCTGGAATTGTTAACACATGCAGACTATGAGCAGTCTGCAGAGCTTTTATTGTATTCTGAGACTATGCAAAACTGCATTATAAAGTGTTTAGGTATAAATTTAGCCTATTTAAAGAAACATTCCTTAAAGAATATTTGGGATTGAAAACCACATTTGTAGACAATATCATAAATGCAATAGGGATGTCTTGTGAAATCAACCTTTATTAAGCTTGATCACTGCAAAATAAAAATCCAATTAAGGCATTGAAAAGATAAAGAAAGACCATCTGTGAGGGAATTTGCCACAGATCTAATGGTAAGCTAATTTTTAGATAAAGGGGGTACTATACTTTTCAGGGGATGAATTAGAGAAGTTAGAAATCATTTTAGATCAATTCTTTGCCAGGAATACAAGCAAATTGGGTAAAAGCAGTGAAAACAATGCTTGTAGGTCAGTTAAACACAAGGGTGGAAACAGATTATTTCTTTCTAGATGGTAACACTGCAATCCACTGTATTTCTGCAAATGCTTGGAGCAATGTCGTGGGAAATCTATTTCTTACCCTGACACATCTTACCTCATTTCTGAAAGCCAGCAGTAACCATGTGCTCTAAACTTCATTTTGTCCCAGAGATGATATTAGTGAGCATGAGATAATGAGCTTCATATGATGGAGCAGAGGTAGCTTTTGTATCGCTTAACAAACAACTGTTTTCCATGGAGAAACTGATTCATGATTGGTTTTGTCCCAACAGTGGCAGATAAAGTCTGTTTTGTTAATTATTTTACAAGTAAGTTTTCAGGTTCTGGTAAACAAATTCCTTAAGCAAGAAAAGAAAAGGATTATATACGCGTAACTTCATAGAGAACTAATTAGGAAGCAAGGTTGGATGGGGATGGGAGTACTTCACATGGCCTAGCCAAGGTTTGTGTAACAGTATGTTGTCATGACCTGCTTTGTTGCTTTGGCTACACAAAGGAGTTTGCTGAGAAAAACAGAGACATTTTCTTAGAGCTTAGCCTAGATTAGATGAAGGTAATATTTTGGTACTGTAGGTGCTTTCTCGACTGCTGAACTTTGCCTGTGCAGATTGATAAGTAATGTAAATGAAAGTTTGCTTTGTAGGTGAAGAACTGACAAAACTCTCCTAATATTACAGGTTAGAAATTTTCTCATTACAATATCTATCAAAGATACATTGATCTTCTGCATTGTATGCCTAATTTATTCAATAGCCATCTACCTAATACCTAGAAAGTATGCTTCAAAGTCAAAACGTTATTTAAGTACTGTTTAAATCCCTAAATAGCGGTGAATAGTCTCCAGAGAAACCTTTGATTCTGTGCATTTTGCATGACCAGCTGTATCCAGTCTGATCAGGACCAGTAACTCTCCTGAAATGTTATTTAGATCTTGTCTGTCTGGAGGTGATCAGGAAAATTAAAGGTATTAGGATGTTATGGTGATGAAGAATTTTAAATCCCATCTCTTACTTGCCTTATATCCCCTTCTCTTCAGTAAGCTTTACTAAAGTTCTTTAACTGCCTAGCTTACATTAATAATGTGTATTTCTGTACCCAAGGGCTTGTTGTATAGTTATATATTCCCTAATTAATATAAAAGGACTTTAAAAGAATGAGTAGAAGGACCCTGTCATGGGATACAGAAATGAAGTCTACAAGGAACTTAAGTATGTTAATAAACATTGAGATATATATTTAATCTCTGTATATAAAATCAGCACCCTTCTGATCACATCACTCAACTTTTCATAATGCTAAGCCTATACATATACATCATGTTTCTGTACATCCGTAGTGGTAATATTATTTCAAGGGTGTTTCTAAATATGTCCCAGCCTTAGCAATCAATTTCTTTATTTTATCCACGTTTTCAGGTATAGTTAAATATGTTTCCTCCGATAGTCAAAACTACGAGTGCCACCTGCCGTGGCAAGACTCATAACTAATCCAGTATTTGCTGGTCAAGTGAAAAAATGTAGTATTACTGTAAAGTAATCTGCTTAAGTACTTTGTTGCATCCATCTGCTCTTTTTCTTTTTTTTTCTTTTCAAATTAAAGGCACATCCAGACCATGGCTATTTTTGATGCTGTCAGCTATTGTTCATGTTTAACAGAGAGAGGTACGTTGCATGAATAACACTTGAAGCTTAATTTCATTGGCCAAACTGTATCTCTTTGGTTTAGAAAGGTTTGTTTTGTTTTAAGTTTCTTTTGTCTCCTTGATAGCATGGGCATAACTTTAGGACAAGCTATCGCAGAGTGTCCCCCCTCAAGTTACTGAAATTAGGAGGCAGTGTAGGAGACTCGTGTTCAGATGAAGCCTGCAGAACTAGTCTCTGTAGCATTTCCCCCCTCCAGATGTTTTGCTGAAGCTGGTTTTAGGTATAAAGCCTCAGTTCTGACCATTGTGAGGAAGTAATGAATGGTAGACTGTTAAAGGCCCAATGCTGACTGTATTTGTCCCCTTTTATAGTACTGCTCTAAGTAAGTCAAGTTTGTGAGAGCCCTAAAACAGCACTTAATCCAGAGATGGCTGTATACAGAAATTGCACCATCTTTTGTAGCAGTTTTGGCTTGTGGTTGGCCAATCTGTAAGACATGGTAGCCAAACTGAAGCCGAAGGAGTTTTTGTGGACTAGGTTAATGTCACTGAGGTCAGAAGCTGGACCTCAAGTATGTATATACTTCTATCTCTCTTCTTTCTCTTTTATGGCTTTTTTTTTTCCCTGTTAAAAAATCTGCCCTAATATATTCACCCATTTTCTGCCTTTTTCCAGTCCTGTGCAGGCCTTGATACACAGTGTGCAATACACACAGTATTTCTTCTATTCTTAATTTCTATTTCTATTCTATATTTCTATTATATTCTTATTTCTTCTATTCTTAATTCCTGATTTATTTTATTTCAACCTATTGGCTTCTATCTGCCAAAGCACTTAAGGGATTCCATCATATAAAAACAGTGGACACTTTGTTGGCATTTAATTAGTATCAGTACTGGATCTATGTAAAACTAAAACTGCAAAAAAAATTTACTTTGTGCTGTGAATACATAATACATAACATAGTTTTGATAGCCCAGTGAATCCTTTTCTTTGGGAAAGATTGTTTTAGACACAACAAATGAGATATATTTTTCAGTTTGGACACAAGTTCTTAGCCATTGAAGAGAAAATTGAAGGGATTTTCTAATAACTGGTCCTGCCAAAAGAGAAAATATAATATAGGAACTACATTTCTACACTAACAGAAACTGGTGTAAGATCTGGTTTGTCTTATTAGAGAAGCCTCTCGGATTTGTCATGTTGGTCTCAAAGATGCCTAGCTCAAAATGTGATGCCATTAAGCCTACTGGCATTTTACAAGCAAAGATGATCCCTGCCAATTTCAGATAATGCGCTTAAAGCTATAGTCCCAGAGAAAGACTTGGTTTTTTAATAATAGTAATCCTTTAATTGACTGGGTGTGGAAACACCACAGGGCCTCTTCTGGGTTCCCTGATGAGAGGCTTTCTGTGTATAATCTGTTTCAGATGTTTAAAAAAAAACCAAACCCTGTTATAAAGCTCAGTAAGTTTTTCTCTTTTATTTGAATATTTGTAAAGCTATTATGTTTGATACATTTAATGGTACAAATGCACTTTATGCAATGGATATTAATCTGGTAGTAAGTATTGGAAAGAGTTAAAGTATTCTAGGAATAACCAGCAACATTTTTTGACACACAGCAGGTTGAACCAACAGAATAATACAATTATCCTGGCTATCAAGACCTAGAAACATTATATAGGCTTAGGAAATCTTATGCAATATCTACCCAGTGTGTGGTCATATTACAGTACATAACAGGGCACTGAATTGTACCTGATTTAGAATAAAGTACACTAAATAGCTTCCTTAGAATTTTTTTGCAATATAATATATCTACAGGTAGTGAAAGCATTCTTTCTTCACAGTGGTGGAGTTTTAGAGCTCATTTGAGTCAACAACTGTTTATTTCAGCTGGAACTTCCATAGCACGTTTATAATAGGACCAGCTAGAACTAATTTAAAACTGAAAAGAAGTACTTTAAACACAGAAAATATTATTGGTAAAACAGGGCAAGCTTTTAAGAAGAAAAGCAAAGCTAGTCTCTGAAGCATTTCCCCCCTTAGATACATCAAAACTGTATTTTTAGTTATTTTTTGTAACTAAATTTCTGCGTTTGTAACTGAGTCTGCATTGTATAAAAAATTAAGTAAAAATATTGGTATGTTCTTCTTGCTGTTGATCTATTCAAATATATTTTAAATAAAAATATGTTAATTTTTCTCAATGTAAATCAAGAGAAAGTATGTATGTTCTAAAGCATCAAACTTTTGATGCTCCTTACCTCTTCCTTTCTTATTCCTTTTCACTCACTTAGGTATTTTGTTTTCCCGATTTCTCACAATTCTACATATTAATTTCTTTTTCTATATTTTTATTTCTCCCACTATGAAGACTATTTTTCCTTTCTAAAGCAAGGAATCACAAAGGAGGGCTTAAAGTCCAACCTACTGTAGATGGCTGGCTATATCATTAAATCCCTAAAATACCTTTTAGCGATTGAAATCTTTAACATAAAGAATAATTTCAATCTTCTTTGCAGCTTTTTGTTGTGATATTTGATGATTTTTTGTCAAATACTATATATACTTTTGCTCTAACACTCTTTTTGTGGAATTAGAGATTAATTCACTGTTTAACATTCCCTATCCAAGATACTTCTGCCAAGATGAGACATTTTAAGAGAGAATATAATTTCTTCCTCAGTTTTATATACTATGTGTTTGCCAGTAGAGAACATTTTATACTGTAACAGGTATGTGAGAGATGTGTCTATTTTAGAAGCTATTGATTCTATAGGAATATGCTGAGGTATACAAGTCTGACTTGGGGAGAAGCTACAATCATGTCAAAGAACTAGCAGGAAAATCCTTATATGAATGTTATGTGCATCAATTTCAAAGAACATTATCTCCTAGCTATCACCAAAGCTGGTATTAGTGAAGACTAACAGCTTGCCACGATGGAAGAAAAGATATAACACAATTTATTGCACTGTGCCCATATTCAGTGCATTCAGCAGGCATCTGAAAGACATTGAGAGCTCTCCAGGACAGCATTCTGCTTGCAAAACAACTGAAAAACTTGACATGCAGTAATTTGAATCCTGCTTGGGGCTATATTAATGACTTCCTAATTCCTCTAGAAATTATGTAAGATAACACTAAACAAATTTTTAATGAAACTAAATGCCTAATTACAGTCTTGAAAGCTACTCCATGAGCAAAGGGGTAAGATGTGCCTGAGGGAGAAAATGCTTCTGTCAGGGGCACAGATGGTACAAGATCTTTATGTATAGAGACAGGGCATTCTTGGTTGTGTTACAGAGCACAGAACTTAAGAATTACAAGCACAGTAGTTTAGTATTTTGGGCCTGGGGTATATGAAATCCAGGGTAGCAATTGTATTTTCATTTCTTGAGTGTCTATCACAGCAGAAAAACAAGGCATAGTAGATCTTAAATTTTTCTCCCTTCTGTTTTTGTCCTCTAGACTGCTGTTTGTCTCATAGAGATTTATCTGAACTGGATATACAACTCTTAAAATGTTGGGCATTGCCCTTACAAGTCCTCATGTCCCTCAAGTTATCCTCTGAGAGCAGTTATTCAGTTGCACCTTGTCAGGATGCTGACAGACTCTGGTTGCTCTACCCAGCCAGTAACAATCTATGTCTGTAATTTTCTTCTGCAACTTCTTTTCACCATCCCAAATGTTCAGATGCTTGTGTTTGAAGTCAGCTCTGGTGTAGCACAGCTCTATACCCTTTTTTCAGACTACTGTGAAACAGTCAAGTTGTGCAAAAGAGCTGTGAGAGGTGGACATGACTAAATGGCAGGAAAGAGCTGTGAGAAGCCTCACTTGGGGCCTCCAACCTCACACCTCTGCTTCAGCAGCTCCATTTAGACTCAGGGCCTCGGCTTCCTCTTGGCCTGGTACCTACCTCACTGCTACACACCGGTCTGTCAACATGGACTCTTGCTCGACCCTGTTACTATCCCTGGACCTGCTCTGCTGCCTTTGTTTGAGCGGTGGGGTCATCACCCTGCCTGCCCTGCTATGGCCCTGGGTGCCTGGTTTGCCTTCTCTTCCTGGGCAACTGGAAATGTGCCACCTCAGGCAGTGTTCATTTTGGAGCTGAGAAAATACCGGGAACAATTCTGACCACCTGGAAGTTTAAACCACCTTGTTTAATTAGGTAGCATGCTAGTTTACCTATTGCTCTGTATGCTGCTTAGGTAGGGTAATTAGATTATGGGCATTAATGTTCTACTTCTTCCTAATCAGTCACGAGGAGACAGTCCTGGACTGCTGCATTTTTGTAAACAAAACGACAAATATATGAGTAGCTACATGGGCTTGGATGGTGTTGTAATTTAATCAGAAGCCCATCTGAAAGAGAAGAAAAGCATAAAGCCAAAAGTATGTTCTGCTGTAAATTACATGTAAAAAAAAATAATTTGCTGTAGAGAGGAGCCATTCCCCTCTGTTCTGCCTTAGTGTAATGATCTCAGAAGTCTGAGCAAACAGGAACTACTATGTTGGATATTTTTCATTCCTATTGACTGATTTTGGGGAAATTCCATATAAATTAGCATTTTAATTAAATTGTTAAGGTAAATCGTTCTAATATAAGTATAGATGATTTAATATAGATGTATATCTTGTGCATGTATTTTCAGATTAATCATAAATTTCTTTTCTGACAGTTGGAATTCTACATGTTGAAACATGAACTTTTGTTTGCGCGCCAGAAAAGTGAATTTTTGAACTTTGCTGCTGTTTGTAGCTGTTAGAGAAGCAAAGTAACATCGTAGACACATGTGTGTTTATGAATGTACATATTGCTTTGAGGAAATGCCTGTATTAATTTCAAAGTGTTTGTGAAATATTTCTGTGATCGGTACTGTGGTTCAACCTGTAAGCACTTGGTTCTTCTGGTCATGCTTTATTGTTAGACACTGGAACCTGCAGTAAGTAGCCAGACCAATAGGGAAGGTAAATTTATTTTATTGGATGTTTCATATTGCTGTTTAACCTCAAATGGAGTGATGTTGTAGCACAGATTCACCTCGCATGACACACCAGACAGGCCGGGGTCTAGTTTAGCTATTACATTGGTATTTGTCTCAGGAAAAGAGAATGCCTGTGCTTAACATCAAAAGGCTGTATCTTGTCTTACATCTCTCAAAACATTATTAGGCCTCTTTCAATGTTTTGCCTTTGTTTTGATTTGTCTTGTTAATTCCTTCAGCTGTACTTCTGCATTTGGTCACTCAACACTGGGGATCTCCTTTGTCATTACCCTAAGAGTTTCTCCCCGCCTAGTTTAGTGAAGCTTTGCTTCCCTAGAGCCTCAGGAGATGTCAATACTCCCATCAGCACTGCACACTCACTACCTCTTCTCTAAATCCTTCATCACCTCCACGCTATCAGTAGCTGATGGTTTTTCTGTTGCTCAGCCTTTCCTGCTGACTAGTCTAATGCTTTCTGTCTTTACTGTCAGTCTAACTGCTTTGCTAGGCCTTCAGCTCTGGGTTTCTTCCCAGCTTCAAGTCCCGGTACAGCTCCTGCTTCACACTAATGCCCTGCTTCTCTGCTGACTTGTATCTTCCTTTAGCATCTCTTTGCCACATTTCACTCTCACTCTTGGCTTGAATCACAAGGCTGTATTGATTTTCTCACACTTTTTCTCTTGCTTTTCTGTTTCCATGTCTCACTGATCCTTCTCCTGCTCTCTTCTTTTGATCTTGACTTTTCATCTGTCTTGCTATCAGCAGGAACATACTCTTGCTACTAGCTCCTTGTCACTTGCCAACCAATTTCCTTTTCTTTCTTTCTTTCTTTCTTTCTTTCTTTCTTTCTTTCTTTCTTT
>JANVCC010000046.1:726973-783701 GCA_025345505.1 Todiramphus chloris collaris
TTCTTTCTTTCTTTCTTTCTTTCTTTCTTTCTTTCTTTCTTTCTTTCCCTCTAAATAATTTCTGCCATGTTCAACTGCCCTTTTCCTTTCTGTCTTTTGCTGATTGCATTGACTCATGCCTCATCTTAAATTATTGAAGTGAAAGGTAAGACACTTGAAACCAATATGAAGCATTCTTTTTGGTCAACACATTGTTCACAGAACATCAATATGACCTGGATTGTGTTTCCTTTCATTCAACAATACATCAGTTGCTGTCGTGGACAGGAGCAGTTTTGTGCTTTGTGTTACTCTAAAGCATGCACTTGTATTGTGGGCTGTATGTCTGGGGGACTCTTTCTTTGTGTTGGCACAGAAAAGCAAGTGAGACCTAGTCTGCAGTCCTGCATCTTGACAACACATCTGCTCTGATGTTTAATCAATTCTAACTGTCATCTACTTTATAGTCTGTGAACGTTTTCCAGGACAAGAGTCAATTACCTTTTAAAGAAGGTATGAATAGATGACAGAATAGGTGTTGCTCTGCATTCCTTTTCATTTTGTAAATATGTGGTAGTCCGGATTCTATTTTAAAAAAATCAACTTTTTAAAAGGCCCTCTGTCATCACTGCATGTTGATTTCAGATCACAACTTCCACAGAAAAGATCTTTAACCACCAGCTCTGCAAACTTACTCTGCTTACTTGGAATCAAGGTTGTGCAACCTTCAGTAGTAAAGATACATCAGACAGAATGTAGTTACCAGTCACAGAAATTGCTTCACAGTGCTTGCAGACTTGGGACACTAATTAACCATTCTGTTAATGATATATGAGACAAAGGAGACATATAAATAGATAAGACTAAATGCACGGAGAGTATGGTAGGAATGTACCATTCTTACAGAAACTGTCCACTGACTACCTGTCCATTTTAGCTTTATTAGTTTTATTAAGAAAGACAAATTTGAAACTTCTAGACATTTTAAAATATACCTGATAGTAAATGAGCAAGGGTAGGAAGAATGTTATAAAAGGAGAAGGCAGGAGAAAGGCAGAGCAGGGGTACAGTGGATGATTTACCAGTGGATGATTTTTTGTACCCACAACATAAGGCAATATCAGCAGGGTCCTTAAGTCTCCGAATTCCTCCTTATAATAATAAGGTTTCCTGATAATTCCACTCCTTAAGTGTGTGGGCAGCAGCAGCAAGTAAGAAGATATTTTCCTGATGAAGAAGAGGAGAGAAAAATCTCCTGGGCTTTACTCAGAGCCACATTAAAAGAAGGAGAGCTTGCTTCCTCATGACATTACTTGTCACTGTCTAAGCATGTTATCCTTAGTGGATGCTAAATCACTTGCTTTCCATGTGTCATGTCTCTGGATCATGGGAAATAATATAAAACCAGTTCTTACAGTCTTGAGGAGAGTTTCTGACTATTACCTGAATTAGCATGGACTTCTTTTTCTAGCAGAGAGCATTAGTCAGAAACAGTTAGGAAAAAATAGTATCACAGCTAGAGAAAAAAAGGATCACAGTTCATTTTTCTCACAGGTTTGTAATGGGTAACATAGCTTAGCTGCTGGCATTTCGTTCGATGGGTGTATTTTGGCAGAAGCTTTTGTGTCTTATACAGACTGTGCTGCAGGGTATCCCAGGTACTCTGACTTTGTAAAATACCTATAAGTCTCACATACCAACAGACTTTTGACACATCTCATTTTATACCTGCTAGTGTGCTCAGCAATCAAGTATAATAGTTCCCCAAGCACAACTGAACTGTCAAAGAAGTAAAATGCCCATCAACGATGTTTCAAATAGACCTACTGCTTACATGGCAGCTGGTTATAGAAGGATCCCTGTGCACCTGCCATCTGCCAGAGAGGATAATGTGGTTTGTAACTGACATTTCTTATTAATATTGTAGGCAGAAACCTTGCAGATAAGGCAGGAAACAGGAACAGATCTCATGGGCTGATCCTGACTCTGATGGTGTTTTTCTGCAACCCTGGGAAAATGGCTTATGATGTCTGGCCTGCTGGCTTCTTATGTTGTGTAATCAGAACCACTTTGTACTGGTTTGTCATTTACTGGTGGGGGAAAAAAAAAAAAAAAGCACTGCATGTCTTTATTTAAAACTTGCTGTGATGAAAAGCTGCCTATGAACTCTAATAATTAATGCTCTCACTGAAAAATTCAGCTGCATCTTTGAAACTTTAAAATAAAGTGAGCCTCACTTATGAAAAGGAATGAAGGGGATCTTGATGATACTCCTGTTTATCTTTAGTTCCTGTCACAATGAACAGCAAAGTCGACTGTGATCCTCAGCCTGCTTTTACCATCGGTAGTGCCGAACTCTGTAAGCTAGAAGAGAGTGGAACGAAACTTTGTTTGCTGCCTTCTAAGCAGACTCTCCAAAAGCCATTTTAACAGTTCTGCTTCCCTCAAACAGCAGTGCTTTCCCACAGAAATTTGCAGGGAGTTACTTTATACCAGTCAGTATTTAGATTGCAGTCCAAGGCTTTGAGATTTTTCATCTAGTACTGATGATATCTGTTTGTAGCTCATTAAACTCTGTAACCCAAGTTGGAAGATGCCAAAGGAGTGGGCTGGGAAGCAAATGCCCATTTGCTTCTTGCTGTGGTGTTATGGTGCAGTTAATGCTGTGTGGTCATCTTGCATGATAACATATTTGGCAGTGAGAAAAAAATATCTCTGTGGAGATAGCTTTATTTACTGTGAACTGATGTCACCCTTTTTTTTTTTGTAGGTTATTGTCTGTTGATGAATTTTAAAGAAGCCCTTAAGGATTTGGCACAGAATAAAAGCATTATGCTAGCTTCTCAAGTCAGACTATCCTTTCACCTTACTGCACACCCAAACCTGGTTTGTGTTGCTTGTTTTTCTCTCAGCTGGACTGAAGAAGGAACTTGCATAAAGAAGAAGGAACTGGAAATTGTTAGTATCATTCAGAGAGTCACTTCTTTTCTGAAATTCTGACTCAAAATATTTCTGTAAAACTCTCTCCACCCATCATGGGTAGCTCAAGATTTTGTAATTGGGGCCACAAGCAGCCCAAGTGCTTATCCAGCATTGTAGTACCTCATGGAGACTGATCTCCAGAAGCAATCAGTTTGTTCTGACAGAATTGGACATACCTGTAATGAGTGGGACACAGGCTGGATGTAGCTGCTAGTTGCAGTCTCAGCATTGCTAAAGTTTACTTGTCAAACTGACAGTGCTCTGCCTCTTTTCTACGTACCATGTTTATTAAGTACATGAACTTTACAAGGGGGGACTGGTATTTGAAAAATCAGAAGTTGATTTCTGTTATTAACTTATAAGAGAAAAATTTTGCATCTATTTTTCATTTGTGCTTTAAGTTCCAAATCAAGCAAAGGCTTTTCCCCTTCAGTATATGCTCGTGAAAGTACCCAAGACCTGCCTTATTTGCTTTTCCACAAACAATAATTCTGCTGTCACCTATGCTTCATTTTTATCACAAAACCTGAGTAAGAGATATTCACTAACAAAGATATTCACTAACCATTTAACGACCACAGCAGAGTTACAGCAGCTGTAGTCTGGCAGTGGTATCAATACACTTCCATCTTCTTATGACACATTAAATCCCTCCTAGCTGCCTTTGCTAGCTTTGGCATAGACCATTATATGGTAGAAATGGATGCGAACAGGTAGAGCAAGGAGAACAAATGAAAAGTGGAATTCCTACTCTGCACAGACACCTCACACTGTATGGGCTTCAACACTACTACCAAAAACTTCTTATCTTCAGCGCAGACAACCCAGTAACCAGTGGCACCATTTCTGCTGTTCTTTCTAAGCTTCCCTCCCTGCTCCAGGCCCCTGGCAAGGGTGAGGGAAAGCTCTCTTGCTCTGACAGCTGAAGCTGATAACTAGAGCTGATACTCAATGTAAAGCAAGTGGGCAGCCAGGGGCAGTTCCCCTCCTCCAGTCTTGGTAGAAAGTTGGGCTTGTGTGGTTCTGTGTCGTAAGTCGCCTGTGTTGTTACATGGATCAGAGATATGGACATTGGTTGGGCTTCATGGAGACAACAGCAGAGCTCCTTAGGTGAGGATGGATCAACTGTGCTTTTGCCCTTTTTTTACTTAGTAGCTAGAGAATGCAGCTGGAAAGGATTAAAAGTGGTAGGTGGTTTTCTGAGCTGATAAGCAGGTACCTTTGGTGTCTTAAGTACATCTATTCAATTCTTCAGGGTTGTTTAATGTTCTCAGTTCTGTCTGCCCTTGAGAAGATCTGAAGGTATTTGGTATCTCTGGGAAGTGCTGAGTCCTTACTATCTGTGTTGGTGTATTTCACTTTGCTCAATTAAATTGACCATATTGCTATAGACTGTGGTAGCTTAAGAACAAGTGCAGGTATGTTGCTGTGCTACCTGTTAATGGACAAATTGGGCTCTTCACATCTCTCTGCGTTAGATGCCTGCCCTATGTGGAAACAAGGAATGGGACAGTAAATGAAACACTTTGTGAGAGACCAGTAGCTGATTTTTAGCAAAGCTCTGATTGTTCAGGTAAATTTTAGAACAACCCTTAGGCTTCTGATGAGTAGCAAACAAACTCTAAAAGCTGCTGCGCAGCAAAGAGTAGTGCTAAACAGTTTATATGGACCAACAAGTCCTTTGTTTCTGAGATCTCTGCAGGGTTTGTTCATATATCATTGAAGTATAAATTTCTGGAGCCTTCACCTGCTTCAATTGTTGTACCCTTCAATCTCTTCAGCTTTCTGTACATGGAACAATTTACTATTGGCATTTTGGATGTTTCTTTTTGCAGTGGTAGCTGGAATCTGAAGAACCTTCGCTGGTGTTACAGTTTTGCTTCGTAATGACTGGCCTTTGAAAACATCTCTGTTTTCTGGTAGGCTGACCTCCACTTGTACCACATCCATGTAAAGCTCTCTACTCTATTTTTTTTGTGTGCTTTGGCTTTAGAGACCTACTTAAAACTGGGAAGGCCTGAATTGCTGGTTTATTTGTTCTTGTTCTAATGTAGTGCAGGGGTTATGCTGGTAGAAAATCTTCAGTGATGTGCCTGTGATTCAGATCTAGGTTGTTTGGTCTATAACTGGCACCTAAGTTTGTGGAAGGAGAAACGGGAAAGGTTGAAACTTTGAGGGCTGTCTGGGTTGGCTTTCATCTGACTGAAAGAATGAATGTATTTTGATTCATTATTATTCTTTGAGCAACGTTATGTCCCCATATGTGCTTCTTTAAAGCACAGAAAGATTCTCATTTCTGGGAAAATTTTTCCAGCAGTGTTTGGTACAGGACTTGACTGATGGTGAAGTTTACCAAATCACCAATACTCTGTTATTCCTCTTGAAATATGACAATTCTAATTTTTAACATCACATAAATGCTGAGTGTGTTCACAAGGGTTTATCATCTCTCCCTCTTCCCCTTCCCTGTTTGAGTAGGGGATGTGCAAAGAAAATTGCCGCGGAGGAGGAGGAATAAAGTAGAATTCCTGCTCTTGATCTTGCAACAGCTGCTGGTAGAAAGGAGTGTAAAAAAAGGTGGTGACTCTGGGGCTGGGTCAGCTGCTGCTTCCCAAGACGGCAAAGCTTTATGTATTCCCCAGGACACCCACAAATGATACATTTACCCAGTCCTCCCTTGTCACTCAAAACTGGAGCAGTCTACAGAGCATCTCCAATCCCTGACATTTGAGAAAACAAAAGACCCCAAGCTCATTTTCTTTGAAACTCCCTCCACATTGAATTATGTTCTATTTTGGGGGTGTGGGTTTTTTTAAGGGGCAGTAGAGCTGTAAAATTTTTCTCCTACTTCACATTTTTCCTGTGATAGGATATAACATGATATTCTGGTTTGTTTTGCCTTCTGATAGCCCATCTGAGTGATTTACAAAAACTTCTACAGAGGCACCACCATCTTTGATGCTTTGTTAGGAAGCCAAATCCCTCCGGGTGGCTTAGACAGAGCGAGCAACCTGACTACGCCCTGGTTTGTATACTGTTTTAATAGGTACTAATCACCTATTCAGTGTCATTACCATGTTTCTGGTTTTGGCACAAAATTACAGAGCAAGTTACAACAGTCACGCAGTGAGATCGCTATGTATTCTGCCAACAGGAGAAAATAAGAGTTGTTAGGGTGCTTGCAAGGTATGTTGAGAAGTTAGTGTGTGTACTTAGCTCTTAGAATCTGTGTTTGTTTTGGACTCTCTGCATTTTTTATGATTTGTTCCATGACTCAAATTGAAGAACCTGAACAATTACTTCTTTTTAAGTGCTAGAGAGCAGATCTACTTTGGAGGAACAGAGTATTTTTTAACATGTGAGCTCACTCACAAAACTAAATCTCCTCAATAATCTGTGAATTTTCAGAAGGTTTAGTGCTGAATATTATTCCAAGGAGAAGAAAAAAGTCACTTATATTGTTAGAAAATATTCTGTGTAGTAAATTAAATCCTATTTTACCGTGAAAGGAAATGCAGCTTAACAAGCTCTAAAGGAGATTAAGGTGGTTTTGTTTTGGGTTTTGTTTTGATTTTGTTTGTTTTTTTTTTTTTTCATTTATTCCCCAGCCCTGCTGTGCATGTGAGACCCTGTGCTTAGCAGGGGTTTTAAAGTTAATTCCCTTGCTTGTAACTCTTTGTGAAAAGTGTTTCCTCGAGAATGTCCTGCAGAGGGAGATGGATTCAGCAGGGCTAATTATTTTGGGCACCATGTTAGGCAGATGCTTCTAGTTTTAGCACTATCTCATTTGACACTGCCCTGTGGGTATGTGCCAGTGCTGCACTGCACAGGGTAACCACACATGAAATACCTTTCATTGCAGATTGGGTAGAACTTCACATCTGATGAATTGTAGGTCTCCAGCAGGAAGTTTTCCTGGCATAACTAAGATGATTAGTGGTGTGATTTGTTTTGGGAGCATTGCTATGCTGATAACAGACTGGTTTATTTTTATAAAATGCAACAGTGGAAACACTAAGAGGGATTTGGCTGGTTCAGTTAAACAGAAAAAAAATTATATAGTGAGAATTCAACTAACCCCCCTCTAGTACGATCTTATCTAGAATGGAATATTTCATATTTATGTTTAAATTGTTTAGTTTTTGGAGTTCACTTCCACATGAAAGATGAAATTAATAATTATCAAAGCTATTGTCTGGACTGTCTGAGGGACAGTTTTTCCCTCTGACTGAGGGAAAAATCCGTGATAAATTCAAGCACAACTCATAGATAACTTGCATTTTGAAACATAGCTTTTGCACTTATGCAATCTAGTGATTCTCTAATTCATTTGTCAATGGTTTACCAATAATCCCTGAAAGAGGAGTGCTCAGTGTGGATAAGAGTAAAGGAATTCTGATTTCTAATTGGTGCTTTGCCTGAATTTTCAACTGAAAAATTAGCTAAAAGCTTGCAAAAGAAGGAAGAGGGGTTTTGTGTTACTTCTGCTGTCAGAATCCGACAGCCTGTTTACTCTGCAGACTTGGTTTGAGATACAGTCTGCCCGAAGTTTAGGGTTGGGCTTTTTCGGCGGTGAACACAGATTAAAAATTTGTTGCTTGTTCCCCCGAACACCTTGCTTTTTGCTTTCCCAGCAGCTCTCCACCTGATTTCTGAAGCTGCCTTGTAGGCTGAAGTACTGTAATAATTCTACTCTGACAAATTCAAGCTGTGGTGTCCCAGGAGAGCTGAGCTGAGCTTAACCTGGAACCCATAGTGCAAAAAGGTACAGGAGGCACGGGGCTGCTCTAAGCTGCCTCTTCCACCTGCAAGGAGGTGTGGGGAGCTGTACCTTGCAGAATTAGTTGCCAGATAGCCCAATTCTCTCTCTTAACGATCACATTACAGGTGTACATTACAGTGATCGTGAGTGTATCACTGGTTCTTCTGGAAATGTAGGGTTTGTCTTTTTGTTTTTTCACAGGAAAAAAGTCTCAAAGCTACTTCATGGGGTTTTTTTCCACAATGAATTGTGGAGGAAAATGTGTCTCTTTGTAAGTTCATTGAGGAAAAGTATGTGAGAGGTCAAGTAACAGTGTTTAGTCTTAGGCTTACCGGCCTTTTAAATATGAAAGGAAGAAATATTTTTGTTTTGTGGGTGAGAAAGGGCAGCAGCCAAATAAGAGCCTAGGGTAACTCTGCAGTGAAAGTGTGTCCTCGGGGGGGTCAGTGCTGCTGAGAACACAGGATATGCTGTTCCCTATTGTGCTTCTTTTTGGACAGTATATTCTGATTTATGGACCAGCGTTTGCTATAGGGATAAATCAAAATGGAAAGATAAAATATTCTGAAATGGGAATGTATGAAATTCAACTTGCAGGATAAATAATAAACTCTACTGACTTTGTTAAAGAAAATCTTCTTTCTTCTTCTTTTTGGCCTCTCTTAGAATAAAGTTGTCTGCTTAAACTTTCATGTACTTTTCTTTTTGTATTTTTATACTCACTTGTGAAGCAGCATCCATTTCTTGCCCAAGTATACTTAGAATGCTTCCTGGCTTTAATGGAAACAAGAATTGAAAGTACATGGAGACAGTATATTTGTTGCTTTCCAGTTAAGGAAGCTGGCAAGTGATGTTAAAAATTTTTGGAAGAATTGTGGTTTTACAGACAATGAAAGCAGTAGTTAGAGTAACACAATGTCTAGATAGTATTGCTGAGAACACAATTATGATCGGGTTTCTGTTGTATAGCTGATAAGCTGTACGAAAACCTCAAATAAATTACAGTCGTAGGATGATAAAACAAAGAGCCCTGAAGTCTGATATTTGTTAGATCAAAAAGGCCGTGTGAGATCCTGCATAGTTCTTGTTTAAAGAAACAGTTTCATGACACAGGAGCTGTAGGCAGTGTACTAACCAGGCAAACCAATCTTACAAAGAAACTATCTGGCTTAGAAGGAATAGTTTGCAATACAAGCTCTGAAAAAATCAACAAGAAATGAGCATTTGTTTAAAATATTGGCATTTTGAGCTTAATTTCTATAGTTAATAATATTTTTGAGTGCTTTTCTTTTTTTTAAAATATATTTTATTATTTATATTTGTTATATTTACATCACCAGAAAGCCTTGTAAGTGCCTTGCAATTATTTTATGTGGAAAGATATCTGGCATGCTTTTAATGAACAAAATCAGCTGGCTTTCTTATGCAATTGTATTGAAGCAAAGTGGTTTTGGGTTAAAATATTCCTTTCTAGTATCTTCATATAGGGTTATTTTCAATTTTTCTTGTGAAAGATTTGCTTTTAAGTTTGATAATTTCAAGTTAGAATTGATCTGATTATTGAAATAAGTTTTTCATTTAAAGATTATGTACATCTACTGAGTACTTTGTGGATACTTTAATTATTAAACAAGGGATGTGGGGAAGTGCATATTTGCCTTCTGTCCATATTTGTTTAATCAAGATAATAAGGGATTCTAGGGATTTTGTTACTGAACTCACAAGATAAACTAGAATACTGCTGTCTTTGAAGTTATAATAAGACAATAAGAAATGTTTATCCTAACCTATCCATGCATAAAAATTAATTTAAATTTTACTTGTAATTGGAAAAAAAACCCCAAAAAAAAAGCAGGAACACAAATAAATTAAAAAAAAAACCACTGAAACAAAATAAACCACCAAAACCCAAACTTGAAATTGGTGGGAGACTTAGGTGCATGTAGAAACTGTGGTGAATAGGAGACCCTTGCCATGTATTTGAGTTATAAGCTGACAGGGGTGTGTGTTTGGCTTTCTTTACTGGTTCTTATTAGAAAAATTATATATATCTATATTTATGCTTATACAGCTTCTCATGTACTCTGATAGATAAAATCAGAAGTGTAAGGCAGCACAGAGTAGCATAATCTGAATTTTTTTAATGGTAGTGGCTAGCTAAATTGTCTGCTTTTCAATTTATGATGGAAGATACTAGTGTGTCCCGGTTTAGGGTCAGGGCAGCCCCTTAGACCTATAACAGATGCTCTCTGTTAACCCCCCCCTCCCCAGAGGGGAAAGAGAAAGGGAATAAGGGAGAGAGACTTAGCGATTAGAAAAGGAAACTAGAACAGCTTTAATGAAAAGGAAATTAATAATTATAAAAATAGAATATATACAAATGTATACAAAACCAGTATGGAACCCAACCCCCTGATGGTAATTACATCACCATCACCACTGATGTTGTGCAGGCACCGGGGGAGTCCCAGACTGGGCCCCGCAGCAGACAGGAGCTGTGTTCAGGAGCTGGATTCTGGTATTGGGTTCAGGAACACACAGATCAGATCGAAGGCAGAACGGACAGAGTCCTCCTTGGGTGCTCCAAGGAAGGAACCAAAAGAGGACCCAAGCCAAGCAAAAGCTGGCAAAGCAGTCCAAGAAGGGAGAGAAGAGCCCAGAGATCCTTCGGGTCCCTCAGCTCTAGACCAAATATGGCGTATATGGGATGGAATACCTCGCTGGTCAGTTTAGAGTCACCCATCCTGTCCACTCCTCCCTGAAGGTGCAGCCTTTCACTTTCTGCACCCCCCAGTGTGGTACATAGGACCCAGCAGTGGCCTTGGTCTGCATACCAATCCTTAGTAGTAACTCTAAACATAAGGTGTTATCACTGCTAGAAGCAGGCACTGTCTGTGAAAACAGGCTGCTGACTTCAGAAAGTGCAGTTAATTAGAAGAACCCAGCTGAAAAGTAAAATTACTGAACAGAATTAGTTCTGTTTTCACTCAAACCAGGACAGAGTGATAGATGAATAAAGTAGGTGTATTATCAAACCAAACGTGCAAATGCCTGGGCTAAACCTTTGTATAGAAAGAAGATAATTTAACTCTTTTTTTTTTTTTTTTTTCAACATGGATTTCTAAAAATCTTATTTTGTATACTCTAAGTGTGATAGAGTTTCTGCTGAGAAACAACACAGCTGAATCTTTAAGAAGATCGCTTCAGATTCTTAAGGACTCTAATACATTTGCAGTAACTAAGAAAAGGAAGATTGCTTAGTAGCATGTGAGTCTCAACTAGATGGTAGATTTAATTTTTTTAAAATAAAAATACCAAAAGCTTCTCATATTCACATACTTTGTACATGCAAACCTTCTATCTCCTAGAATATTAAATTGTCTGCAGGAAGTGTTTGTTAAATGAATAAATAAAAATTAGTCGCAGATCTGTGCTTACTTTACTCTTTTGTTGATCACTCCTCGTTGTAAAGTAGGCATGTTCCTAAGGAAGGAAAAGCTGGGAAAAATGCTCACAAAAGCAATTTTATATGTATCTCAAAAGCTGTAGGTTCTCTTGTGGTTGGCACCTGGTACAAATGGATTGGATATAAGAGCAGATGGATGTCCACAATGCCTCCAGACAACTCAAGGTATAGCAAGGGTATCTGATTTTCATTAATAGTTATTTTTTTTTGTGAGGACCTTGTCTGCAGCCACTGACTTACACTTATTTTTATTTTCTTTCTGTAATTTATTTTATTTTTTGTAATGCTGGTTATTGGGGTTCTTCTTGATTTGGGTTGGGTTTGTTGGGTTTTAGTTGTTTTGGTTTTGTTTTTTTTTTTTATTCAAGTAACTTATACTGATGAGAAGATGGACAAACAAAAGCATAATCTCCATTGAAGCACTGAGGAATGGTGAGGGGCAACCTACGGGGCAAAGATTTTTTTTTTTATTTTTTTTTTTTCCCCCCCCAGCATCAGGAGCGGTCTGGAGCCAAGAGAGAACTTGTTCTTGCAGCCTGAGACTGTGGGCCAATCATACATGTTTAACTTCTTATAAATGGGGAAAATAAGGCCTCTTGAGATAATAGGCTTAAGCAGTCTCAATCATGAGAACCAGTTGGAAGTTCTGAGTTCTTCTGTGGTGTAATGTTAACTCAAAGGAAGATAGGTAACTTTAGAAAGTAAAATTCAGTGTTTCAACATGACTGTTTCTTAGAATTGACACTTCTTTTATATATTACTAAGGCTTCTTCCCATCTAAACCATTCCTGGTTTGCATGGACATAAATCTCAGTTTGCGGTTCGTTTGATATAGCATGTCCCCCATCACAGTTGTATGCCAACATCTCTTTGTTGTCACAACCAGAACATAAACTATAATGCAGTAGTGAAAAATCAGAGCTGATGATATATGTGTTTTAGGTGTGAAAGCGTTAATTCATGACAGAAATGCTTTGGTGGTGGTGGTTGTTGTTGTTGTGTTGGGGGTTTTTTTCTTTTTAAATAATAAATAAGGAAATTGTTGGGTCTTAACAGCTGGCAAGAATACTCAGAAAGACTTGCATGCTCCTACAGCAATTAATCCAGATCAAGAGAGGATTATCTTTGAAGTTTAAAATATCCTCCATGCCTGAGGAGGAGCCAGTTTGAAGTACTCATGATTGGGGTAGATAGCTGATTTGTAAGAGTGGGAGTTAATTTATGGATGTGAAATTTCGGTTTTTGACTTTGCAGTTTGGACTTTAAGATCTTTATTGTCTGTAGAAGATCAGTAGCCTTGGTGAATAAGGAGTGAAAAATATCATAGGCAATCTTATATTTCTTACAGTCTATACTAATCTAAATTACTACACTTGCTATATTTATTGCCAGAGCCAGCAGTTTGAGTCTTCCAACTCTTTGTAATCAAGATTTCTAAGTACACCAACAGTGAATTTGAAAAACTTAAAATTCTTTTGATGTTATTTTATGGTTTTACTCTAATTTAACTTGAAAAATAGATTGGTGTTTTTTTTTTTTTAAAGGAACTTTTAGGGGAAGGGGCAATAAATAATGAGTATAATATTCTGCTCATTATAAATTAAACCTTGAAGCTAACCTGCAGCTGTATTAGTAAGCATCATGCCAATTTCTGAAGATTTTAATTTTTCAGGACATAAAATTACAGTAAGGCTTCTGATTTTTAATAAAAAAGCTCATTGAGATAATTGTCTGTATTATCATATCAACCAGAGTAAGTGACCAGTCACATAAAAAAGATGACGGTCTATGTGGCTGGTCTGAGCTTTGAAAGTTATAGTGAGACTTCTCGCGTTCTAAGCAGGAAGGTTCCCTCAGTGTTCCTGTTATGGTTTTACATTTTAATGGGAATATTCTGTTTTCAATATTTGCCAGTGTTTGTAAGAGGCTCTTTGACTTTTCTGTCATTATGTTTTGTCTTAAAAAAATGAAACCCCTACTTCTGTCTTCATTCTTTCAATTGTCCTCCTTCCTTCTCACAAAGGCAGAAAGTGAAGCTATTAAGAAACAGCCACCTTGTAAGCAGAGGGAACTGAACACTCTGACAGCTTTTCCTTGCACACTGGAAGTCTCTTGATCTTTATCTTCCCAGAAAAACTTCAGGTGTCCTTTTTGTCATGAACATATCCTTTTGTAAAACTCTCCTTTGTGTGCCTTGATAAAATTGTGACCACTGTTGTCTGTAATGCCAAGAGCCCCTAATGACAACAGGAAAAAGACGAAAGGTAGTTTAGAGAAAACCCATGAGCTAATGTGTCTGTGCTCTGTTTTATTAAGACTTACTGTGTGATCACACGTGAGGGGGCATGATAGCACGTTTTGAGAAGGAATACTTGCCAACCTCTATGGTAAAGTACTGCAACAAAGTTGAAAATCATTTCAATATCTCTTCACCAGACAGCCATGGATGTATCATGACGTTAGACACTGACAACTTGGGTATGTGGGAAGGGGAAGGCATTTAACTTAAGGTAAGGTGGAAAAGTGTGGGAGATGGGAATGGAGATGGTAGTGTGATCATTGCAACCATTTCCACCGAAGATCTCTGTGCCATCAAACTATGGTCTGAACAAATAAAGTAACAAAAAACAAAACAGGACACTAGCTTTCCATCTCAAGCTGTAGAGGAGGGTGAGGAAGAAGAGATTCATCTTGCATAAAAGGACAGAGCGGTTGATGGGTTCAGCAAAATCCTCGTGGGTGGAGCTAGATAGCCAAGAGCTTAGACTAAACAAGATCCTGGAGAAGCAAAGGACCTTACTATAAAATATAGTCTAATATTGCTTTTTCTTACCTAATTTTCCTTTTTGTAAATTGTTATTTGGAGTGTAATGTTTTTGCTCTGTTAAACTTGGTCTTAAATATTCTTGTCTGAGAACTTCTCTCATCAAGTGTGATCTTGGGTGAAGTTACTATTTTTGGTACTGTTGCCCAAGTCTAGACATTAGATATATGACATGATACACTTTGGAATCTGGTCCCCTCATTTCTCAAGCAGTTTCTGCTTAGAACATGCCAAGTCTCCTTCACGGTGTTAGGGCCCAGCTGCCTGTGGCTGTATATGTCCTAATGTGCAGTTGTAGGCAAGCGAAAATGAAAGTAAACCATAATGAATTTAGGCATTTTGTGCTTAAAGGAGGGTTAGGGAAGTGAGTGTCTTCAGAGCTGGAATCCCTGTGCAGCCCTGCTCAACCAAGGATGTTAGAATGTGGGCTTAGCTCAGGCTGGGTCTGCTCCTGAGTGTGTTTTTGCAGGTGGACTCACCTTTCTGTGCTTCAGTCTGACTTTAGGGTTGGGGAGGCAAGGTCTCCTGAGCACGATTTCCACTAGAGTCGTGCTCCACCTGGAGAGCAGGGGGTTAGGGCTTGGCTCAGGATGAGCCTGTAGGTTAACACAGATGTGGAGCTAGACAAGCACTTTGCTCTGCCTTGGGATAAGGTTGAAGGCTTTTGGGGATGGAATTACATTGGGGTCTTATCCAGTCCAGAGAGCTGGTGGAGCAGTGTGGCCTTTAAGGGCTGGTACTGCTGAAAGTCATGTCCCAGGAAAAATCTTCCCGTACATTAATACTCTGCTGTAAGAGAATGAGCAAACAGTTCACGCTTCTGGTAAGATCCAATTTCACACAATTGTTTCTCATTGTAAAGACACTTTCTTTTCAAATCTGCAAGATAAGATGAATTGAAGATTTTATGCAACTCTAGGATATTTTTCTTTTCATTGTCAACTGTTAGTGTTGAGTGATACATCTTTATCAGCTACTTAAGCCTGAAATTCTGTATTTATTTTCATGTTGTTTATTTTGGAAACTATAGCAAAGTCTCACTAGTTTAAAGTAGAACAGCTTGGCATTTGTAACAAACTGACTAACTTAGGGTGGAATAGCAATTCATTCAGCACAAGCCAAGACCAGGAGACTTAAAAAATAAACCACGTCACTATGTAATAAGAGAAACCATGCCAATTCATGAACCCAAATCTTTTATATGAGAATTCTGCAAAACTTGGCCTGTATCGTGTGTTAGCCCCTGGTTGGTTTAATTTCCCTGGCACATACTCAACTCTGACACTAGCTGATCGTGTTGCTGAAAAAAACAAAAGGCAGGGAAAAAGCATATTGTCTTTGTGCCTCTGTTTTTACATACGTACCCCTTCTCTGGCACACAACAATATGCTGACAGACGGCACTTAGTCACCTGTTATGTCTGTTGATTACATGCTTTGATCTAAAATTTATTTTGCTCTTCTTGGCAGCTGAGCTGCTTCTTAATCCATTGATAAAACCTGCTTAATAAGCACTTACAAAGACATTGACATCATCAGAAACACTGTGTTGGTGAAATCATGACGTGATGCCTGTAAACCCAAAGGAAGCCTTGTGTTCAAGGCTTCCAGCAAAATGCCCTTATTTTTTGAGAAATAAGTAACAAGCAGTGTTATTCTTGCTTTACATAGTTAAGTCTGATGCTTTCTTGTCTTTGTTTCAAGTTCATCAGTAAGGAGAGGACAGCTCAAGTAGGTGCTTTCTTGTGGAGGATTTGTATCTCGCCGTGTTAAAAGCTTCCTTTTCTGTGTGTTAAGACTATTTGAAACTTTATTTGATCTTCCTTAATTACAAGTGTAAATGCCATTTTGTTGCCATGAAACAAGAGAGGCATTAGGTGGTTGGATGGGACTAAACAGAGCTGACAGTTTGCCATGAGAATAGTTGGTAGATAAAAACATGGCTTTTAAAATTTGTTTGAGCTTGTTGTTTGCATTTGTTGTTTGGTTTTGTTGGGGTTTTCTGCAAAAGGTAAAACTTTCTGTGAGTAATTAAACACCTTTGGTAATGACACTGCCTAATTACAGTAATCTTCATATATAAACCTTGGCAGGGGGGAGTTAAAAATTTTTGATATCTCGAGGACTTTGTTGCATTAGCATTTTGGCAAAATCAGGTCTTTCCTACCAAGCTGCATGATGGTTGCTGGCCAACTCATATTCTCACCAATCTTCCATAAGAGTTTCACTTGCCATCAGCTGGCTGACGAGTACCTACATCCAATTATCAAGGCATATTTTGTCAGCATGTAAGCAGCCTCTTCTGCCAGCTTTGGGAGCATTCAGGTCATGGAGACCTGCAAGGCTGCAGCGCAGGAAAACTGACTTTTGTTTAACGTTGTTTGCCTGGACAACTTGTTGGATGTCCTGTGAAGGAGCATGGGAGAGAGTCTAGGTAATTAATTTAAACTAGGTGGGTAAAACTAAGTGGCATGATACCATAAGAGACAGCTTGTCTCCTTGTTAAACAATACATCATCCAGCAAAATATTGAATTCCCCATTTAAAAAAAAAACCCAAAACATTAGATTCCATGGAGGGAAGTAATGTTTATGTTAATGCAAAAAATACAATGTACTAGGGAAGATAACTGGGTAGAATTCCGGAATATTTCATTCCGAATCTGGCCACAATAACAGATTGAGTGTTGCTGCTTAGATTCTCATTGAGTTGTGTTCAGAATAGCTCTTCTGTCTTTTAAAAATCAAGTGACAAGGTTGTTAGTACTTTTTTTTTATTGTCCCTGTTACTGTTAACTTGAAAATAGGAGCAAAGTATTTTTATGAATTTTGCCCTTCCTGATTATGACAGTGACATACTTATGAGTACCTAGGTTCCTCCTAATTTTTTTTCTTTGATAAAGCAGAATCTATTAAAAAAAATCCTTGGCAGATGTTAAAAATGAATTCATATTTCAATTTAAAAAGTCAAAATGTACCATTTTCTTTCTTTCTTTCTTTTTGGTTTGGCACAGGAAAGTCTGGTTTTAAAATATAGGTGGAAGGACTATTAGTTAAACTGTAAAATACTGAGAAGCATGTTAAGGCATGACACTGTTGCACAGTTAACAATCATTCTTTTTTGGCTTGATGCCTCTAGAGACATACTAAAAAGGGGAGGAGAGGGGGGTGAAGCAAGCAATTTAGAGCTTATTCTTAAATTCAGGTTAAAAAAAGAAAAAAACCAAAACAAAAAACCAAAGCCCCAAACAAGCAAAACCCCAAAACACAACAAACGCAACCCTCCAGAAAGTCCCCAGCTCCTGGAAATTCATCACAAAAATAGTCCCAAAACAGAAAATGCTGTTCTATATCAGATGTTTTTGCCTGCCAGACTTGGGGACACGTAAACTGCCAGATGTGCCATCTGTTATGCAGACCTTTCAGCATTTGGTGCTGCCAGGAATGTTTGCACAGCTCAGTGAGGGTACGGCAAGGGGTGGGTGAATGATAGAGTGGAATGATACCTACTTTAAACTTGTTTTTTCTGGGAGGAGAAAATGGTATTTGTATGTAAGTATATGGGGGGGGGGGGGGGAGATAATATGTATTTTATCTTGGGAAGTCCTCAGCTGAAGAGAGAGAATTTACTTTGCAGTGATTTTGCTTTCTTCTTGGAAAGGCTTTGGGCTTCCTCAGGAGATGAAGTGACAAACATGAGGGGAGGAACCCACCATTTAAACACACACTTAGGCTATTTTGAAAAATTAGTGGTGATAAATGTTCATCCTCTCTGTACTGAATGCTGTCAGTGTCCTTTAGTTTGTATATTAAAGAATCTGATGTTTACCTTCTGGCTGATTAATATACATGTTTAAGTGGTATAAGAAAGAATATATTGGGGAGGCATTTAATGGTATCATTCAGTCTTTTTTGATGTTCTGGCATCTAAAAGAGATGGGGAAAAAAAATGAGACAATATTACAAACTAGATTATTAGCTAAATGTTACTGTGAGCATTTTAACAGACACTGAAGTTACCATCTTGGATTGTCCTCTCAGATGATGGAGCCAGTTCACTTTCCAAGAGTATCTGCAGACTTAAAAATAGAGTATCTTGTCTACTACAACATTCTAATTAGAAAACATGGTTTTACATCCATAAAGGAAAAAAAATGTTTAAAATTTAGATTGGAAACACATGTTCAGCTGGAGAGAATAGCAGGATAATTTCAACAGCTGTGGATTTACCATGTATTTAGGACTACAGCCGTGAAAACTTGCAGTGGTATTCCTGATTTGGTTTATTTGGTTTGTTTTAAGGTTGGGTTGGTTTTTTTAGGGTTTTTTTGTTTTGTTTTGTTTTTTTGGGTTTTTTTTTTGTTTTGGTTTGGTTTTTATTCCTTGTAGTTAAGCAGATTTTATTAAAATCTTTTGTTTGGTTGGATTTTTTTCCTCTTGACAACAATACTGATAAATATGACATGCTAATGGGAGAACTGGTTGCAATGCCCATGCTGAAGAGGGAGGCCATGGCCAGGAGTCGAACATTCCATGTCAGTCTGCAAGATTAAAATGTTTGTGGTTTAGCGTTTGAACAGCTTTTATTGGCGTCTCTCCAGATATTTGCATGCAAAGAATGATTGCCTAATGCCAAATCGTGTTGATACGATCTAGTATGTCGGGAAGTTTCCACTCTAGTATCATCGTGTGCCAAGTACGATACCTTTTGGGAATAACAAATGACGTATTTTGGCCTCAAAAGATAAGTAGACAGCAATAGCAGTTGTCTATAATTTTGAAAAAAAAAAAAAAATCAGCTTCTGTATCCCTCATCAGAGGCAATTGATTTTTTTGATAGTTTGTGCTAAGGTTGTAGTACAAAACCAGAAAATGAAACCATAAAACATACCTCAGTGTCCATAAAATACTCCTCTTAGGAAGAGGAGTTCCTACATATGTGCTGGATCAGGCTTCTCCACTCTAGTCCTTCCTGCTTTTGACGGTTTTCAGGCAAGGCTGGTGTTCCACTACACACACTGTAGACAGGGAGAACAGAAAGAAATTACTGTCTTCTGGATTTTAGAACCAGGTACTGAAAATGGGATGTTTTTGCTTGAAGTACTTGAAGGGCTCTTCAATGAGGTAGTAGTAATAGGTTTCCTACAGATTTTCTCTCTAAAAGCCTGTGCAGCAGAATTCGTGGAGAAGAAACTAAGCCAAAAGAGATGCCTGAAAACAAAGTATATTTGTTGCAAGTAACAGTAGCCTTCTTTTGTCTTTTAGATAATGCAGACTTTTCAATGAAATAAAATGCTAGTTTTTAAGCTGACTGAGAGCTCTCACTTTTCACAAAGTTTTCAGGCAGAAAATTCAGTTTTCTTAAACTAGATGTGGTATCTGGGATTTCAGTATTAAATTAAATGGCAACTTTCAAATAATTTGCTCATACTCTTCATAAATGTTTATTTGTCAGTAAAATAATTGTAGGAACAGTTATTTGTGTGTTTTCTGAAGAGATTACACTTACAATGTATTGCATTTCGTGTATATGTTGGAATACCACTGACATTATGAAGGCAAAAAAGCTTAACTTGAAATGACAGCTGAAGTCTTAATACTGAAAGCATTTTGATTAAGTAAAATGTTGAAATGTTGAATGGGAAAAGAAAACAGTGCTGCTGAGATTCTGGTCTCTTGTCAACATTTTAATTATACAGCTCTCAATTTTTAGTCACCTTGCTTAAGTCTTGCTTTGTGTGTAGCTTTTATTTACTTTCATTATGTTATTTTGTTGTACTTACCTACTGACTGCTGGGCAATGTCACCCTAATGCAGTAAATGATGATGTCAGTACTGCTGAAGAGCAGGGTTTGTGGGGTTCAGCATGCTTTTGGCTTGGTGTTTGAGGGGGATTGTTTGGGTTTTTTGACTACAATGAAGGGAAATTTTGCAAGGTAAATTCTTAATTTTCAAGCACATGATCTGAATGTTTTGTCAAGTTCTGTGTAGACTCCTACTTCACCTATTCTGCTTCTGTCTGATGAGCTTTATTTTGTGTATCAGTTTGAATGGTGGTAAGTAGCTCTGTACATCTTCCCATGGTTGCATTTATTGACATAAACTACGGGCTTATGTGCCTTGTGAAGAAAAGATTGTGTCTTTGGTTTCAGGTCTGTTTGTGTGGAGCTGGTGCTAACACTTCTAACCCCTTCAACACCTTTCTTAAAATGACCCACCAGCATACAGGTAGATTTTTTTCACTTGGCATGGAGCACTTTGGCTGTCGTCGGAATCCCAGAATCTACTACCTAATCTATCCATCTCTTAGGAGGCTGTATTTAAGCAGGGTAAAATATATACTTGTCAATCCTACCTGCTGTATGTCTTGCAGTCCTGAGAGTCTGGAAATAACCCCACTTAAAGCCAGCAAATACATGGCTATTATAAGCAACAAATACAGTTTCAGTAGCTTACTAATAGTCAAATGATTTAAGGATACAGAGTAATACCATTCAAGTCACAAGGACCAGAAGATCAGTTCAGTAGATTAGGACGTCTGTAATCTAACTTCCTCCCGTGGTGTCTCAATGTGTTTATGATGTGAAAGGGCTTCCTCTGCTGAAGCAAAACAGTTGTGTAGAGGAGGAAAATGCTTTCAGAAGCATTGTAGTCTTGCTGCTTTGCCTGTGCTGGGGCCTTGGAAAGCTATCTGCTGCTGTGAGAAACCAGTGTCTAGGCAGACACAGCTACTGCTGGGGAGGCAGAGCCACCCTGAAAGCCATGCTTGGTGCCCAGGCTCTGAAGAGGTACTCTTTCCTAGTCCCATTCCTGCCAGGAGATCAGGCTGCCCTGGTCCCATGTTCTCATGCAGTCTTGCTTCTGCTGCAGATGAGCCCTGAAATGATTCTGTTGATTTGTCAGTTGCTCAGTGATTTGTGTGAAATGAGTTACTGACCTTTCTGCTTCCTCGGAGGCAGCGATTACTTCACAGATGACATTACATGGTGTAAATATGAGAGCTGCAGGAACTGAATGAGTGAGCAGGGCAACTGAGTGAGCTTTCAGGTCATCCCAGGGTGATGCAAGGAGTTTGTGGGAGCCATCCTTTTGCCTTTCCTTCTCTTTGGTGCTAAGCAGAGCAGTTCTGTTGGGGTGAGCAACTTTGTTCTCTGGAGCGTTCAGTGAATACCAGTATGATGGAATGCAACATGCAGCCTCCTTGGTCTACAGATAACATCATGGAGTGCTGCCACCAGTAAAGTTATCTCCATGTGATGTTATTTCTTAGCCTTTATTGCAGGATATAATTTTATTTGGTCTGACTGTTTTAATAGCTATTGTTATTACAGGCTGAGTGACCAGCTACAGTTTCTTGTCATTACCTGTGGTTTCCCTTGGACTTACACAACCTCTTTCCAATTAGCCTGCATTCTGAAGACTTTTCAGGAAACAAATCTGTTTATATGAGCATATCTATACACAAGGAAGCAAACAAGTCAGATCTATGAGGAGCTGAAAACAAAAAAAAATCCTTCACATTCTTGTAATAAAGCAACAGCAATAACCCAACACTTTGTGCAGTGCAAGATACTGCTGCTGCCAATTGTTACTACATGTTCTGGAAGGATGCTGAAGGGGGTACATAAACCATATTTGGTTATTTTTCAATAGGAGCTCTCACTAGTATTTTTCTTGGCAATCACACTCATTCTTCCCTTTCAGATTGTTGTCTTTGGTATCTTTGCTTCCACGTAAGGTGGCAATAGTGGGCTCTCCCAGTAGGAGGTAACATTTGTTGGTACCCCTATTAAAACTTGCCTCAGTTACTCGGTCTTACGAAAAAGTGTTGCTCTATTTTTCTTACTCCTATGAGGTTTTTCAATGATTCATTTCTTTTTGGAAGTATTATTGGGTTTGATCTCATACTTAATTTGCTCTGCAGTTCTCAGAAGCTCATAGAATGCAGAGAGCTTGCTGGTTTCAGAAATGTGCCTGTGTTAGTTTTTCATTTGAATTGTCTGTTGTTTACAAGCCAAACGTGAACAAAGGTGGTGATAGAGCCTCACTGTTGTCTTCTTTGCAAAGAATGTTGATTTTCCTGGTGGTGTTTATGGGTACAGCAATACCGGGCCTATTTGTGTGCACAGCAGAGGTTACACAAGTGCTACAGGACAAGACCCCTTCATAGAGTTACAAACCTCTTGAGAAAGTCTTCCAGCTCTTTTCAGGCCTTGACAAAGTTGCTCACCTGTGAAAGCTTTACCAGTAGAAACTTGTTGGAAGGAAAGCAGATCCAGGTGGCTATTGTGTAAATGTGGGGAGACCTTGTCTGAAAGGTTGTTAAAGGGAGAGAAAATTAGAAGAGAGAAAGTAGATGTTTTAGCTTGTTCTCAGTTCTGGGGCTGTTTGTACATATATGAGAGAGTTGTCTGTGAGAAATTGAATACTGAGATAATTTCACAGTTGTGACTAAATTAATTTATTTATTGCTCTTTCTCCTGCTTCCACAAACACTTACTCAGTATCTTTGTGGCTGTAAAAGGGTCATTAGAGTAGGAACAAAAGTGTATGGTTTATATTGGAAAAAATATGTCTAAAATTAATAAAAATGACAGGTTTCAGATGTGCTTCAAACCACTGGGGACATTTAAGTGAATACTGATGGGGAAATGGCTTCAATTTGTAACTGTCTGTTGACCAGAGTTGGTTTTCAGTTCATTTTGATTGTAGATGTTTTGAAGAAACTTTTCTTATTACTGTATCTTCTGGGGTTTTGTTGGACAGGTTATATGTACTTTCTTGTAGATTTTTTTTTAAGAACTACTTAATTTCATCCCCAAGTAAGATTCTTTTCCATCTGCGTGATCTTAGTTTCATTTTGAGCAAAATACGGATTGCCACTTTGACCTATTCAAGGAAGTGTCCTTCTGCACATATCACATCACACGCAAATACCCACATCAGTCTTAAGGCAGAATATCAGGCCTTATTTTCCAGAATCTCAGAATTAGGAGGTGATACTCCTTCATCCCTAGTCCCAAAGCTGAAGCAATTTCAGAATTTCTATTACATTTGTATTGTTGACAAATATTTTTTTCCCCCTGCAACATGGAGAATTTGGATATGAAAAGTCTTCCTCAAAGTCAATCAATTTTGTATTTGATAATGAAGCAATGAATTCATAAGTAAACAAAAGTATAATATTTTTGTAACAGATTCATAAATTTTGAGATATTAACAAGCTGATTTACCTGATTTTGCTTTATATAGTGAATTACTAGTGGAAGAGTACCTGAAAGTTTACATTTTTCTCTTTTCAGAACACTTTATAGAGCTCAGTCTGTGTCATTTAGCAGCAAAGTAGCTTAGCCTTTTCTACAAGTCCCTGCTCTTTGTGGGTTGTGGATTAGGCTTTTTGTGGAGTTATCTCCAGGTAGCAGTGGATTGTTAATGCCAAGTTACCATCCTCTGATTTGAGTCGAAACAGTAGTTTCCTTTCACAGATCTAGTGTCATGTTTTGTTCCTGTGTATCTTGCATGTTTTGTATAAAAGGAGGAACAGCTTAGTGTGCCCAGTATCTGTTTAATTAAAAAAAAAAAACAAAAACAAACCCCCCAAACCCCTTATCATTTGGATCAGTACAATTAAAGCATGTTATCCTGTTTGGATTTCAACTAGTTTAGGTTGAGCTGTGCAATGTGTAACTACAATTCTGGTGAAGTGCAGATGTAACGTTCCCTGAGAATTCTAGTTTCAGGTCATTAACCCTGTCTCTGTACAGTATATAAGAATTTCGATGCATGCTGTTTCATTTGTCCCTGGTAAGCTGAAATCAATATGGGTTCTTGCACTTTTAAGCAATATACTCTATAAGAAACCATGAAAGGCAATCTCCCAAGGGGTTTCTTTTTTGTTGTCACTTGAACTATATGTAACAAGAACCACAGGATTAAAAAAAAAACCCCAAAACTTCAAAGAACATATTCACTGGAATACTCTGTGTGATTCAGCATTGCCTTGAAGGCCAGGACAAAAAATATCTTAAAAGTACATGTGGAAGGAGGGAGACACACAGAAGCATGATTGTACCCAGTCATTTGAGACAAATGTCAACAGCTTCATGATACACGTCAGGTATTTATGTCATAATGGCTACACTACAGAAAAAAAATGTTTTCTTTAAGGATGAGGATGTCGATGAGATTTAGAAGGATTAAATCACTGCCTACATTTACTATTAAAAAAAAAAATATAAGAAGTACAAGATGAAACGCTACTTGTGCTATTTTTATTTTTAATCCCACGGACAAAAGCACTTCTATCTGTTTATGTTAAAATGAATCATGTCATTTGATTTATAGAAGCAAAACAATTTTAAACCAAGCCACTTGCTGTTTATTGAGCACTTCCAAAACTTCGTGTTTCGGGGAGATGAAAAGTTAATTAACAGCAAGTAGAAAAGAGTGCTCTTTTATCTGAGAATTCTATTACAGCCTTGTAATAGCAAACTTGGACACTCGAGCGTAGAGAGAGACTATAGAGTCTTTATAGCTCTGAAAGGGCATTTTACTGTGGTAGTAACTACTACAATGTTTTTTTTTTTTTTTTTTTCCTTCCTTTTTGTTGTATTCCCAGCTATGTTCATGCTATGCTCTTTGGTCATTCTCCAACAGACAAATGTGTGGCTTGCGTGTCTGTAGCAACTGTGAATTTTGGCAAGAAAGCTGTTTTTCTTGCATCAAGTGAATGAATTGTATTCAAACACATGGCATGCTTTTAAAGATAGGTGGTGTGAAGGAGTGCTCTGTAAATTTGCTTGTTTCTGGGTAACTAGTGACAGTATATAAAGGATGGAGTCATGGGAGAGCTGATCCTTCAGACTCTTCTGCCATGTAGGTTTTAGGCACCTTCACAGCAGTAATTTCACTAAATGTGGACATGTTTTGAACATGGTTCAGGTATCCTAAGAAGAGATATGAAAAAAGTCTGCTCTTGCTTTCTTTGCACTGCAGTAGATATCAAACAGGATTTGAAGAGAGGAGAATGCCAATATGAGTCTGCAGGTGCAACACTTCAGCTTGCATCTGTGATTCCCTATCTGAAGTCACTATCCTATTGTCAATCTCCTGAGAAAATGCTTTTCCAGAGTTAATGTATCAGATCAAATCCAGAATAAGGTGGGGTTTTTTTGTCAGTAAAAAGTCACATGCTTTTTCAAAACATATTCTGGGAGTTTAGGGAATAAAAAACGTCATTTGAATTTGCAGATTTTCTTTTGTGAAATATTGGGAGGCCATCTGTAGAAGCTCGTACTGTTCTGGTTGGAACAGCTCTATGATTTTCCACATGCTAGGTCTTTGGCTTATTCTCAGAAATGTTTTTCTATTTTTCATACATGGACATATTTTAGTCTCCTCTCTGTATATATTTTTAAGATGAGGTTGGTTAACCATTATCTTTTTCCTTGGAGATCACAAATAGAATCATAGAATCACAGAATGGTAGGGGTTGGAAGGGATCTCTGGAGATCGAGTCCAACCCCCCTGCCAGAGCAGGGTCACCTGGGGCAACCTACACAGGAACAGACCCAGGGGGGTTTGGAAAGTCTCCAGAGAAGGAGACTCCACAACCTCTCTGGGCAGCCTAGGCCAGGGTCTGTCGCCCTCACAGTAAAGAAGTTTCTCCTCACATTGAGGTGGAACTTCCTATGTTCTTGCTTATACCCGTTATTCCTTGTCCTATTACTGGGCACCACTGAAAAGAGATAGGCCCCTTCCACTTGATACCCACCCTTGGGTATTTAAAGACATTAATAAGATCTCCTCTCAGCCTTCTCTTTTCTTCTCAAGACTAAACAGACCCAGGTGTCTCAGCCTTTCTTCACAGGAGAGATGTTCAAGTCCCTATATCATCCTTGTAGCCTATGTTGGACTCTCTCCAGAAGATGCCTGTCTCTCTTGAATTTGGGAGCCCAAAACTGGATAAATTATTCCAGACGTGGTTTCACCAGGGCAGAGTAGAGGTAGAGAAGAACCTCCCTACACCTTCTGGACATAGTTTTCTTAATGCACCCCAGGGTGCCATTCGCTTTCCTGGCTGCAAGTGCCCATTGCTGTCCCACGGAGAACTTACAACCTGTTACTATCTTAATGGATAGTAATTGTCTAGGTGGTTTCTAGACTACCTGAAAAAAAAATCCATTCATCTCAAATAATAAATTGTATCTGTATAGCCATTCAGACCATGCTTTCTGGTGTTTGTCAGTGTATGGGAAAGTATTGGATCTGTAGATTGATAATTGAGATAACCGTACCCCATCTTTGATGTTTGGAAAGTCAAGAATTCATGACCTCATTTCCCTTGTGAAAGTTGTCAGTACTGTAATGTGCTCTCCCTAAGTTACTCATAATGCTTTAAGAAGGGTCATGTAGGGACCTGAAAGGAGATTCAAATGGCACTTCAGTGACAAAAGCATCTCCCATTAACATTAAACACAAACTTTTGGAAATAAAATAATCAATGGCAATGAATTGCAAATGCAATTGATCATAAAGTTTAAAGTTCAGTCAATTATTTCTGTTTGGATTTATGAGTAACATTCTGATATATAGGTTATTTCATTTATGAAAGCGAGATGTATAAATTGCTAATGTGTTCTTCAAGAAACACAATTTTTTTTCCATGATGATTCCAGTCTCGATGGTTTGAAAGCAATCAAGATTGTGTTGCTCACATCATACTCTTCCTCTATGGCCATATTCTAGGTTTAGAATTCCTCACTGTTTTCTGTTTAGCAGAACTGACTGCTCTGATGTGATTTGAAATATTTTCTATCTTGGAATTATATAAAATACCACATATATCTGTCCCAAGCGCCTTGCAATGACATTGGTCCTCTCATTGTGCTCAGGAAACATCTGAATGATTTTCTCTGCAGACAGTCTTGAATACAGAAGCTATAAAATCATGAGTTCTCATAGCAATCCATTTAGTGTTAATATTCTTCCTCTCTACAGATATATCTTGAAAAACTTTTCTACTGGGTGATAATTTAAAAAAAAAAAAACAAAAAACAAACCAAACAAACCCAAAGTTCAAATTAAGTGAAGTGTATTTAGAGAGAGGTTAATTTTTAGAGTAAAACAAAACCAAAAGATTACGTTCTGGACAGGATGGGAAACTAAAGGCAATGTATGCACATGGTGCATCTTCTGGGTTTGTTTGGGGTTTTTTTTTTTCCCCCCCATCATTCATTACAGACTCTGGATGTAAGCATTACTTATGTTTATCCTTTAATCCTACTGTCTAGGTTTGTTTATGCAAGATTTATTATATAGCCAGAGTGAGTAGTGAAATTAAAAACAAAACTGACCCTCGGTCAGTGCAATACCTAAGAACAGATTATGTAGACAAGTTAAATTTATTCTCAATTTATTATGTAAGAGTTGGGCTCCACTTTTCCTGAGTCAATGTGAGATGGAAATTACTGCCAGTTGTATGTGCCTCACTGCACTGAGCTCTCTAATGTATGAACAGCAAAACAAGGAGGAAAAGAAGCTCTGCTCTTTCTACAAGTATTACCTTAAGATGGAAACTCACTTAAGGACATATTTTGTTGTTCAATTAATTAAAACACTATTATATATTCTATTATAATATATAATATATATGTCCCTGGTAACCTTTACTTTACAGGAAATACTTAATAGATACTGGAAGCTTAGGATGTGGGTGAACAAACATGAAAATCATACCATTGGGTGTGCTCCCACCTTGTTTTGAACATGGAAGAAATTTTAGTATGTGGGTATATATGTGTGTGTTTATATATATTTTCTTATATATAAGAAATGTGATGGTTCTGGTTTTAGAGGTGATCTATCCAAGCAAAAATTTGGACAAGTGAATAAGCACGTGTTTATGAATATCTACGTGGAAAACAGCAGTGAGGAGCTGGAGAAAAGAAACAGTTTTGAGAGTAAGCAAGTCTGAAGACACAGCAGTCTTTACTATGCTGGTGAAGCAATAGTTTACTCCCCTGAGGACATTACCTTACACTGAGAGAGGATTGTGTGCAGCTAATGACTGCTGTAAGAGGAATATCCTTTATGAGAGGTGGGGCTTGGCAGAGCTCTGAAGCAAAATCTCTGATGTTGGGACCTGTGTTGTACCATTTGGTTTCCATCTCTGGTGGGCCTTCTCTTACCCTGCTTAGCACCCTGACACTGATAGCATAATCTGGATGTCCTGTGTCCCATCTCGATGCTTTTGATGTTTGGGGCGTTAAAACAACGTCTTTCTCCCCTCATGGGGAATCTTTCAAAACAGTTTTCTGACAAAACTCCCTCTCCCTGCCTGGTATTCAAAGTGAAACACAAGACTAGGTGTGGGCAGGCAGGTGTCCTTGTCCTACTGAGGAAGGACAGCGTGGCAGCTTGAAAAGTAACACGTTGTTTTCACACACATAGACCCACACTCCCCCAGCCATGAGGGCACCTAGCCAAAGAGGGGATTTTTTACAACTATTAGTGTTTTTCAGTGCTAAAATCTAATCTGAGATTTCAGGAAGTTGTAATTGAAATAGAATATTAAACCATGCTATAATAATCTGTTCTGGAGTGCTGCACCACTGTACAGTTTAAATAACCACTGAGGTAACACACCAGAAAGTCTACACTGCAGAAATAATGGTGACTTCTCAACAAGTAGCAGTTAATTTGACGGAATAGTTTTTACCAAACTGCCCCACAGAAATTATCATTAACCATTAAAATAACAATATTTCATTCTAGAAAAGACATTTTAAAATATCAAGAAGTTACTTAACTATTAATTATGCTTCATTAAGTTATTCTTGATGAATTAATCAGCTACATTAAACTTCATTAAGTGATTTTTTTTTTTTTTTTTTTTGCAGTATTGTTCAGAAATATTATAATTATGTCTTTTAAATAGAGGGAAACTGAGGTAGACAATTCAGGTGGTTTGCTAATGACCACGTGCAGCATTTACTCTATAACTAAAATTGAAGTCTGGGCTCCAGGGCTTCTCTCCTGGTATTAAAGCTACTTGTTTTACAAAATCTTCAATTTGACTGGACTGGGCTACCCAAACAATGTCTGGGAAGGATTCCATGTTAATAAGTATATTTTAGAAAGGGCTTCAATGGAAATGAAAACAAGACATTTCTGGGTTTCCGACCAAGGTTTAACAGTCATGATTTTGCCATTTGTAGGTCTATGATGTAAATATATTTCCTAGGCTGGAAACGCAACCTCTATTCTGTTGGGACTGTTTCTGTAAAGTTTGCATTTTGACCTTTCACAATTCAGCAGTTACGCATCCAATTTATTTGCAGATGTCCAAAATCCCAGTGGCTGGATTAAAGCACCCAGCGCAGAACTCACTGAATGACCTGCAGAATGGGAAGTATAAAATAGCTGAGAAATAGGATTGTAAACTTGATTTCAGACTTCCAACTCGCTGTAAAACGTGGCAGGACTGAACTTGTGCAAACACGCCGAGGTCTTTCTGAGCATGGCTGAGAAGCACAGGGAGAAGTATTAATAAAGTGCTTCCCTAGCTCTTGCCTAACTGCATCAGACCCGTTGGTATGTGCTTCCCCCAGTCCCTGGGCAAACTGGGGCAGAAGAGCAAAGCTGTGACTCTTGTGGCTCAGCCAACAGTTTGAATGTTGCCTCCTGTACATGACTCTGTTACCAAGCACAGAGCAATGCGCTCCCTGCTGAGGCTCTATTTAAAAGCATAATTTAACTCACAAAAGAAGGCTAATTCTGTCCTTATCTAGTGACTAATATTGTTCTTCTCTGGAGCAAGTGGAGGAAGCAGCATTTCAAAGACAAGTCTTTTAATCTCAAACTTTATTCAAAGCATATCAGATTCTTACTGTCATCTAGTTGTGTTGTAGGGGACACCACAATTGAAAGCAAGCAATGCTAGCTCATGATATGTTGGTGGGTTTCTCTGCTGCTGTTTAGCTGGAGTGTGTGACAGGCTGCAGTGAATGCAGAAAACAGATAACTCGGTACATACAATAAATATTTGCACACAGAATTTTTTTAGGTGTAAGACAGATCTTGAATGCTGTTTAGAAAATCTGTAAGGTTATTTTGTGGTGGAGGGCAAGTGAGTAAATATGATGGGCGTAGCTCACGGTGTGGTGTAAACGACTTGGGCATGCTTCAACCAGAAACTGCAGAAAATCTTTCATAAAGAAGGTGCTTTGCCTCCAAGAGACAAGATTGATTTGGTTCACTGACTTTTCCTTGTTATCAGAAGCCAAATGTCTGAATATTGGAACGAAGTTTCAGTTGGTCTTCGTAGCATATTTCCTTGGGTCAATAATGTATCTAATCAATGATATTGAGCTATATTCCTGTGAAAAAATAAGCTCCTAGAAGGCTGTGGAGAAAACTTGGCAGAGGTCCTAGTTTCTTTGCATTCACTTTGCATTTTAGAAGGAGTTAAGCAGCTGGAGTTTTCTGTCTGACTAAAACTGGGCTTTTCCACATACCTTTACAGTGTCACTTTGGCTTTCTGAAAATGCAATGAATTACTGTTGGTGTGGTCATGATTTCTGCTGTTAAAGCCAGACTTGAAGGACCAAACTAATCAAAACAACTTTTATTTTAAATAGCTGCTTTAAAGTCCAGATTATGAAGTAGTATCTGGTATCATTCAAGTACCTCAGAAATGCTTGGAGCTGTTGCAAGAGCTGATTCAGATGCCCTTAAGGGTTGAGTTTCTCTATTGGAGGCCGTGAAGAGCTGTCAGTTCTTTAAGTCTGACTCGATTGACTTGGAAGGCTGTAGAGTTGATCCTTGGAAGGAAAATAAGCAAGAATCTGTTGTGGCTTAACTCTAAGGATTAATTACTTTGGTCGATCCAGTTACAAATGCAGGTTCCTTCTACCTCCATTACTTTTGAAGATTGTAGGTTTGAGCGGTTGGAGACTAAGACAAAAGCCTATTTTATTTTCTTCCTTTTTTTTTTTTTTCTCCTGAATGGCTGTGGGCGTTTTTTATGTCTTGTGTGTTACAGCCAAGCTGTATTTCCTGTTGACTTGAGAGTAAGGCTGGAGGATGCCACTTGCACAGAACTGTAGCTTGCCTAGTCACCGTTGCATCTTTTATGAATAGGAATTCTTTCTATGCCTTAATTCCTAAGAATCCTCAAGTAGTAGAGGCAGGATTATAAATGATGTCTTAAAGATTAAAAAAACCTCCTTGAAACTGGTTGAATTAAGTTAAAAAACAAACAACAAAACAACCACAAACCAACCAAACAAAAAACCCCGCAAACGCCAAACCCACAAAAACTCTCAATATTATCTACATGTCTTGAAAAGCAGATGCCAGCCTTTATAATTAAAGATATTGTGCTTATTTGTGTGTGTGTGTGTGTTTGTAGAGGATGTTGTTATTCCCACCCCCACCTTAATGTGGTTAGAATTTTTCATAAATTTCTAGTGAAGGCAAAAAAGTTTTGGTGTCTGTAAAGTATCTCCCAGAAGTCAGTGCTTTGTAGCATTGGTCTAGCAGATGGAAAAGGAAAATGAAAAAGCTTATATTGCTGTCTAAACTCAATGAAGTAAAAAAGTAAACAATGAGAGTATGGAAAATGGTGGAGTCATAAAACATCATTTTAATAAACGCATGTTAATGATATTGGAAAACATTGACAAAATTCTCCAAGTAAGGTTCTGATTTGATTCTACTCACAGAACAATGTGTTCTGAGTGAGAATACTCTTTGATATTTAGTATGTTATTAATTACACTACAAGCACAAATTGTTTATATGAAACTTTCATGCAAAAAGATAGAAATTAATATTAGGTAGTGATCATTCTGATTAAGTGCTTTGAGTTAATTCTAGTGAAGATAATAATTTGGGGTTTTTTAAACTAAGAATGGAAGGCCAGACCCTGGACCTATCTCTCAAGAAGAAAATATGTATTCATAACTGTATTTAGTGTGTGTAGTTTACATGAACAGTAGTTATGGAGTCTGTCTATGCAAAATTCCATCTCTTTCTACCCGAGTAGAGAAGTCCTTTCTGTCCAAAACCTTTCCATTCTTCATCTCCTTGAATTAAGTTAAGAACAGGAATCTTCATGCTGTGAGTTGTATTTGATTAGAGACTTGATGTGTGACCTCTGTCAACACTTCAGATTTTTTCTTTTTTAATTACAGTAAACACAGCATGACCTGAAAAGCTTTGTAAATAGACAGTCCTTCTCTGTTTGTCAGATAAAATAAATTAATATATCTTTCACATTCTAAGAAGTATGAGTTACTTTAAAAATAGTTCACTTTTTTTAAACTTTGGTGGTTATTTGAATTTCAAATCCAGGCTTTTTAAAACTAGGGTCAATATCCCTCTGTAAAGCTTGGCTCGGGACTGTTGTTCATTGCCTGGCAGTACAAGTGCAATTTAGCATCAGGAGGTCTTTGTTATTAGCAGAAACAGGCACAGTTATGGCAACCCCCAGGCAGGACCTAGCAAACAAATACTCCTGCACTACTTCTTTCTCCTTTCTTTAAAGGTGCTGTACTTGTTAGCTGGGTCATGTTTGTTGTACTAGGAGTGTCAGAGACTATATGGATATTAAAAGCAATCTCTTCAAGCAGGCTGTTAGTTCATCACCATCACAGTATTCATGTTAGAACGGTAAAAGCTAAACCATCCTCACTCCTACATCCTGCCTTCAGTGTGTTTTGTCTTGCAGCTTCTTAGATGTTACTGTAAGTACATCCATCCAAGGGGGAGGGATCGACAAAGGAAACACATTTTTGGTCTCTTCCACTTCTTCAGCTGAGTTTCAGGCAGTTGCTTTCTCCTCAGAGATAAATGGGATCTGCTCCTTCTGGAGCATCTGCAGTCAGTGCAGCCTGAGAAGTTGGTCAAAGGACTCTCAAGAAGAATGCTAGGCACTCCCCCGTCCCACTGCTTCAAGTAACAAAAAAGGGAGGCAGTATCTGGCACAGAGAGAATCTGCTGTGACATTGTGCTGAGAGGAACTGAAGAGAGTAATTACTCTGTCAGGGTTTAGGGTCAGGGCAGCCCCTTAGACCTACAACAGCCGCTCTCTGTTACCACCCCCCCTCCCTCCCCAAAAGGAAAGGGGATGAGGGAGAGGAGAGAGACTTGGCCATTAGACCAGGGAACTGGTACAGCTTGAATGACAATGAAATTAATAATAATAAAAATGGAATATATGCAAATATATACAAAACCAGTATGGAACCCAACCCCCCGATGGTAATTCCATCACCGTCACCACTGATGCTGTGGAGCAGGCACTGGGGGAGTCCCAGACTGGGCGCAACAGCAGACAGGAGCTGAATTCTGGTACCGGATTCAGGAATGCACAAAGCGGGATCAAAGGCAGAACAGAGTCCTCCTTGGGTGCTCTGAGGAAGGAACTGGAAGAGGACCTGAGCCAAGCCAAGCAAAGCTGTCGAAGTGGCACAAGAGGGGAGAAAAGCCACAGACCCTCCAGATCCCTCAGCTCTATACCAAATATGACATACATGGGCTGGAATCCCTCACTGGTCAGTTTGGGGTCCCCTGTCATGTCCACTCCTCCCTGCAGGTGTGGCCTTTCACTTCCCACCCACGCCCCAACGTGGTGACAAGATCCAGCAGTGTCCTTGGTCTGCATCCCAACTCTTGGTAGTAACTCTAAACATGGGGTGCTATCCCTGCCAGAAGCAGACACTGCCTGGGAAAACAGGCTGCTGACTTCAGACAGTGCAGGGAGTTAGAAGAACTGAGCTTGGGCACGAATGCATTTGATGTTCACCTGTGAACAGGACCTAAGATGTACTGAGGAGTGTCTTGCAGTACCATAATATATTCTGAGACATGAATGGTATTGCTTGTAAGGTAACTATCCTGCAGATACATGAGTGCGTGGAGGAATAATTATCCCCCTTTCTTCAACCTGTCTGCATGGTTGATGTCAACTTTTTCTTCCATGAGGTAGGGGAGCACCTGGTACTGTATCTGCTGCTGTTCTCTCTCCACAAGCAAGCATAGGCAGGGTGAGGGGTAAATTGCCTTCACTGGTTAGCAATGTTGGGCAGAAAGCAGGTTGTGAGTAGATATACTGGGGGGGGAAGTACAGATTTGGGGTTTTTTTTTTTTTTTCTGCTATAAAATTCTGCTCCTCTGCAGCTCAGTTAATTTTCTTATCTCTTCCTTCAGTGATAGGGCTGTAGGTAGGAGTATGCTTACTTGCACAGCTGCTCTTTGCAGTGTTACCATGAAAGCTCTTTCAAATAGGAAAGGCTTGAAAGACCTGCAAGAGGTTTTATCAGTTCTTCATTCTGGTGTGTCATTCATAATGACTGGTTTTAACACTTGTACGTTAAGCTTCAAATGTTCTCTTCACAGATCACAGAATGGTAAGGGTTGGAAGAGACCTTCAAAGATTGAATCCACCCCCCCTGCCAGAGCAGGACCAAAACTAGGGCAGATCACTCAGAAATGCATCCAGATAGGTCTTGAAAGTCTCCAGACAAGGAGACTCTTCAATAGACTACAAGAGGAAAAGATAAGTACAATAGCACCTATAGTTTTATCTTGTTATTAGTTCATATTTTTTCCATGTCTGACTTGGAAGTATCTGTAACAGAGATTCCCCCCCTCCCACCCCCCCCCCCCCCCCCCCATCTCTTCCAATCCCTCTTCATCAGTTTTGAAGGCCACAGCCAGTAACCCTTTGTTCTAACTGAAAGAATCTCTGTGCTAACTCATCTGCATGGAAAAATGGGAAACCACTTCCCTTTGGTGCTTGATTCCACAAATTATATAATGTGAAACTAACCCCATAGTTACCTGCAGATGTGCAGCAAATGTGTTGTTCTGCCCCAGAATTGCTGCTCAGTCTGCAGCATGCTTTTTAAACTAATGTTTGCTTGTGGATGGCCAACTGTCACACGTGACCTTCTTTAGGTAGCGTCAACAAGTACTTCATACTACTGTTTATTAAATCCTCACTGGTCTGCAACAAACATGCCATTCATTTTCTGCAGTTAGTCAGGGCTAGCCTGACAGTGGAGGGCTTTCACTCATTTGTGTGGCCATCCCACTGATAAACAATGGGGCACCAACTGCGGAAAACGATGCGATCAATTCATAGTCTCAAAGCCGCCAACAAATACATATCAATATTAGCAAATATGCTAATGAACTCTGCTAGTGAAGCTGCTGTGAGCACCAGACAGCTCCTAGCTTTTCTCACTCAAGTTAAAGTTGTTATTACTAAAGATGCACATATTGTACAGGTAATGTTGTTAGTGTTTAAAATCCAAAGTTCCCTGTTTCACACTGACCTTTTGATACATCTCTGTATTCACGTGTGCTATTCAATGCTCTATTGAGCAATATTAAAATTCTGGAATCACCCAATAATACCAGTCATTCAGCAGTAACATCCAGAGCCTGTTCAGAATTGACTGATAACAGCCTTTTCCTGGCTTCTTTTTGTTACCCATTGTGTGTGATGCTTTTGCCTGCTGGTTTTGGCCTATTGCTGTTTGTATTCGAGTGATACCCAAGAAAAAAAACATACTTAGCAAATGTGAAAGAAAAGTTTCAGAACAATAATCATGAAAAAGATCTGTCTTGTTTAATTTTCAATTCTTGAGCTATTTGCACAGGTTCCTTGGTGTTCTTGCTTATTGCCTTTTTCCACGCTCTTCCAGATTCATGGGTTTATTTCATAGAAAAGTAAGGTTAAAATAGCAAAACCAGCCACTATTTCTGGGTTTATTACTATTCTCAGGAGTTGGTTAATAATCAAATTACAGCTTTATTGATCTTCTTTACAGTTGTTGAAATTCAAAGAATATTATTATCTATAGAAAATATTAATTTGAGTATTTAAACAACGTGTTTGGACCGGTCTGTGCAAACATCACACAGAAATTTAAATGAGTCATGACCTAATTAATTTCCTCCTTCATTTCACACAATCGTGACATCACTGACTGTGACATCTCCATTGCTATTTCTGCTTAAACTCGGACAAGAATTTGGGATGTTTATCATAACAGAAGAGCTAAAGCAGACTTTATTTATGTAATTCTTACCACCATCAAGACCACCAGTGTCCTGTTCCTGGTATGCCTAGAGGCACTTGATGTAAAGTGGATCTTTTATAATAATTGGGACAGCAGAAGAACAATATACATACTGTGGTCTTACAAAGACCCCTTTCATTAGGCTTTAATATAGCACATTTTACTATGCCCAAAGGGTTAAAAGTAGCTGTTTTCTGCCCCAGTAATACATACCAATTTTTTTTTAACATGAAATTTCTTACGGAACCATTTTAGTGTGAAAGTTCTTAAGATTAAAACTGAAACAACAGCAAAAAAAGCCCAAACATTTTTTCAGGCTGGGTTTTGTTTTGTCTTTCAAATGGAATATTTTTACCAGTCTTGGCAAAATTAGAAGAACGAATGTTTCAGAATTTGCATTCATACTTTGCATATAACAGGCTTTTTGTTTCTTGACTTTAACTTGGCATTCTCTCTCTTATTCATTCCTTCCATTTTTCCCAGTGTTTTTCCATGAGTTACAGTTATTTCTCACCTGTTTATTTCCCCAATCTGCAGAAACTCTAGGCCAAAACTTTATCTGTCACTTTTTTCCTTACATCCATGTATTATACAAACATTTTTTCTTACACATCCATTTTTCTTACACTCCAGAGGAAGTTTTTTGCTGTCTGCTGGATGCTGCAGTAACAAAATGCTTTGGTTGAAAGGTATAGGATTGACTGTTCTCCTGGTGCTCTGTGCATACCATGGGGACAGACTGTGCAGTGCTGAATGAATTCATCTTGGGAGATTTTTGGAGTCTTGAGCTGAAATTTGAGGATGCTCTTGGAGAATATTTCCCTGGGTCAGCTGCCTTTTTCTGTATTTCTTTTCAGAGGCTGACAAACAATGTATCTTAAGAGCAGCATTTAAAAAAAAAAAAAAATTTTTTTTTTCTTTTTTGTCCCACAGTACTATGTGTCCAAGCTTTTCCTTAAATTATGAAATTTTCTCTCCCCACTTTAAAATGTTGGGGACTTTCCATCCAGTCACACATTTTGAACACTGTGTTATTGTACCAGACTATCAGCTGCAAGCAATGCTTTTCTAGAAGAAAGTATAAATTATACTAGTGAAGCTAATTTTCTGTTTGCAAGGTTTGGTTGTGGGTTTTGGTTTTGTTTTTTTTTTTAATAGAGTGTGATTTAATAGAGAAAACAGTGATTTCACATACCTGCTAGTGCTGCAGTTGTAAGCACCTAGAATAAAGGCTGCTGTCTTTAACTGGCCTGGAAATGATTTTGTGGGAAGATATCCAGTTCCTGCGTGTGAAGGGGTTCATTCAGTACAAAGAAGAAATTTGTGGTGGTGTTTTCCTATAACCACAGAAAGACTGCAATTAAGGGAAACCTATGGATCCGGTAAGGAATCTGGGACACTGTCTGCTGGTCTTAAATTATCTTGGCAGATGCTCATCTTTGTTCCTCATTCTGTTCTCCCTATTGACATCTCTCTGTCCCTTCAAGAAACTACATTATGATTGGATTCCATTCACTTGCGTCCTCTACTTCTTTTTACAATGTTTGTCTTTTCTTTGCAAGCATCCTAAACAGATGACAAGACTATGAACAGGAGATATTTTTTGAAAGTGATCTGATGTGAATAGACACAAAATATAGGTGTGTCAAGACATCTGGGGCATTGCAAATAAGCATTTTTTCTAACAGTGTAAATGCAAATACATGCTCTGGGTTCTGAGGAGAGCTTATCTACAGACGGCTTTGGGCCTGTCCCTTCAGGGTATCCTGCACCTTTTCCCTGACGTTTTGGTTACACTGTGTTCAGACCGCAAGGCTTGTGAAAACAAGGGGTGGCGCAGCAGGGAGCCCGGCTGACTGCGCACGTCTGGAGGTGGATGCAAACCCTTCTCCCCTTCTGAATGGCACCTCAGGGCTTAGTGTTTTGAACGGCTTGCTCTGTGTTTTGGAAACCCTCGTGCACAATTTGCTGTGTTTTGGATAAGCGGGTACGTTAAATCTGGATGCGTAATATCTACGACAGTTTGCAATTAGTTCTTAATGATGGAATTAATCAAAGCAGTTTGAAAGGAAGATAAAATCAAGCATGCTATGGCAAAACATTTATTGCTAGATGAGTGTTATTTCACGCTCCCAGTTTAGGAGGGAGCCGGGGCGGGGGGGGGGGGCAGGGGGGAAATTGTTAATGCTTCGGAGCTCTTCTAGAAGTAATTTTTTCAAGCAGGCCTGAACTACTCTGCTCTTGAATGCTAACTACTGGAAATTGATCTTTATTATACTGCTCCTTTATTGTACAGATTGTTCTGGGAATTGAATGTCAACATAGTGTCCTGTGCAAGACGCTTCTGTGTTTCTGTACCTGTTTCATTGTAGTAGTTGAAAGGATGGTTATCTGTTGAAAATCCTTTCCAGTGCTCCTCTATTCAGAATCATCTTGTCCTTCTGCCATGTCAGATGGTAAGATTACAATTCCCGGCCATTACCAAATGAAAGGTATTCAGACAAGTTGTGGACTGTCACCAAACAGAGGAACAATGAAATATTTGTTCCCTGGGTGGGAGCAAAGGGCTTCATCCTCTTTCTTTTGTCAGCTGGTGGAACACACTAAGCTCTTGCAGTTCAGATTTTCTGTTTTCTCCTGTGTTACTAAGCTTTTAAGTATAGCAAGAAAGAAGCTTGCTAGAGAGTTCATCTACTGACTGCGTTGTTCTAAGGCTGACTAATAAATCTTTTGAGCCTCTTAACATATTTGTTTATAAGCATTAAAAAAAAAAGTGCTAAAGTACAAAAAACACCCCACCAAAAACCACAAACCTTTTAATTTCAAGAATGCAATTCCTTGAAAGGAAAGGCACTGAAGTTACTGAAAGAAATTGGGTTATACTGAGAATGAGACTTACCTTATTCAAAATGTATTCTTATGGGCAGTAAACGTATGCAGTAAAAACAGTTGTACTTTTTGCCATTGACTTCAATGGGAACAGATTGGTACCAGTAAGTATTAGTTACATAGATTCCATGGTGCTCCTAAATGGAGTGAAATATATTTCTGGAGTTTTCAAAAGCTAAACAATTAAAAATTAATATATCAAAGTACAGCTATTTTATTATTGTTCTTAAGCAAAGTGAAAAGATCAGTGTCACTAGTGGATTCAGTGCTTAATCTTTCACCAGAATTTTTCAAAACAAATTGAAGAAATGAAATGCAATATATCCAAATGAAAGCTTTTCTATTTTAAGCAGAACACTTTCTTGTCCCAGGCACTTTGTGGGCTTCCCCGTTGCAGTCATATTACTTAAATAGATTATGGCTAATGTAACACTGAATTTACACTAATCAGCTGTCTTAATCTTCTATTCAGCAAAGCTTATTGTCAGAAAGAATAATCACCCTCTACAATTTGGTGCCCTCAGAGGTGCTTAGAGGTTACCTCTGAGTAACCCCAGAGATGCTTTTCTTTTCCCCCTACAGGACCTATAGAAGACTTAATGCAATTAATTCTATGGGCTCAGAGCACTCGGAGGATGAGAGTTCCAAGGCACCTTTAGCATGTGGGCAAACCTCTTCTGGCACCTCTGCTCTGAGCCAGAGTGTGGTTCAGGGGTGGCATAGGAGGCACTCGGGGCACTTGCTTCTTTCAATACATCAGGCTTGCAAATATTATCTATTTCTGCGCTGGAACAGCATAGCTTGTATGGTGTTTTATCTTCAGCAAACCTCTTTGAGCTCGTGAAGGGCTGTTTCCTTTTAACAGAGGGGAACTGAGGCAAGGTGCAGAATCCCAAGGGCAGCTCCTCATGCGGGGGGAGTGGAGGGGAGCGTGTGAGGGATCCTGGAGCTCAGCGAAATGAGCCCCTCAGTCCTGCATGGGGCCCTGGAGAGAGCCATGTGGCATCTCCGTGTGGGGCGGGGGTGTAAAACCACACCTCAGGGCCTGGGAGTGGGAGAGGAGGAGTAGTCCCAGCTTTGAAGTCTCATCCAGAAAGCAGGTTACCCAGGTTTAGGTCCCTCCTTTGCCCGAGGGGATCCAAACATCCTGCTCCCACCTCCTTTTGGAGCTCCTTAATCTCTGGCTATGGGCCGCTCTTGGGTGGCAGTTCCCTCTACCCTTCCTGCTGAAGCTGTGTCCACACAAGGCCCTCACAAAAGCATCCTGAGCTTTCCCTTATCCCATACCTTCAGTGAGTACTAGAAGCTTCCTTGTTCACCCGTTCCTCGTCATCATCTTCACCATATCTCACTGTAATGGAGGCTGTGGTTAAAACTGGCCTGAGCAAGAGGGGCCCAGCCTGTGAGGAGATGTCGTGTCAGCTGGGCACATACATGGGAAAAAACCCTGTTTACTAGCAGCACCATACCAGAGGGAGTCCTTCAAGCATCCTTTTTTGCATTGAAAAGGATGTGAAACAAATGGAACTTCCCCCCTGAAGTTTAAAAAGATTTAACGTTTGGTGGGAAGAATCTATGCAAAGCCTTTTGACTGGCATATTTATTTATATATATATGTATGTATGGCTGTGGCTTTGATTACTGTGTGTTCCTTATTTTTTCAAGCAGAACCCTACAATCTCAGGCTAAGTAATGCCAATGTGAGAAAGAAAAAACATCTAAGACTTTGTTGTTCTGATCACAAAGTTAATGTGGATCTTAAAACAAAATGCTTTGAATGGGATGCTGGATGAAAATTTATGCTAGTACAATTTCCTAAACCATGACATTTAACTCTGCGTTTATATATAATATTAGAGCTGTTCTGGATGATATTATGCACTTATTAAGCTTTTCATCTGGAGATCTAAGTGCCACACAAACAGTAATTTATTTGAACTTTCTTATGCTCTGAGAAGTTGCAAGTTGCAGCTTTTTAAGAAATAAAGCCAATGAGATAGACTTTCTTGATCAAGTAGTCAGACATCTAACTTAACAGCCTAGCAAAGTTTTCTATTTTTGTTTGTATTTAAAGAAATCTACAAAATACATAGTTAGGGAAACGGCTTTTTTTCCTTCAGAACCATCCTCTTAAAATCAGAGGTTAGCAGTTAATTGCGAATGCTCTGATTTGTATTGGCAAGAGCCACATATTTTTCATACAACTTGCATCTAATTCACTACTGGGCCTATCCTAGCCTCTTCCCCAGGGTTGTGGCAGCGCATAGTAATACAGTAAGTTGCTTAATAAAAGGAGTTGTTATGCTTTCTTGAGTTGTTCTTGTTACTAGTTGAGAGAAAGCAGAAACTAGGGTATAAAACTCGGTGATGTTTTGCATAGTCCTATAAGCACAGGCTGTTTTCAATAGGAGGGCTCATGTGTGTAGTGTGGATGCAAATATTCAACATGAAAATACATTTTGATCATAAGATCAAAGTGTGTCTGGTGTAGAGCAACTAAAAGAGCTGGTATGCAAACTTACTGTCACATAGATCTCGCCTAATGGCCAAAGACTGATTCCCTGCGTGTGGTCAGGGAGGGAAAAGGAAGGCCTTGTTTTTATGGAAACCTGGGAAGGGAGAGAGGCTTCTTACTTCAGAGCTTAGTGGTGCTCATAAGTGTGAATAAAGGATGTAAAGATTTCTTGAAATTAATTGCTAAAATTATATTCGGCTAGACTACTGTAAAGAGAATGTAACCCACACAACTGCCTTGCATGTCCACCTGTTTGTTTGGTTTGGTTTTTTTCATGAGTTACAACACAGCACACCCCAAATATATCATGTCAAGCTGTGTTAGGTGAAGGAAGGGAGCCAGTTTCAGAGCCTAGGATATAGCCAGCCTCTAGCCACTTTTGTTTAATATACATAAATATTTAATTTTAAGATGCTGTGTTGAAATCAAACCAGGGTAGAATTACAGATTGGCTTTATGGGCTATAAATTCTACCTAGGATATACCATAGAAATTGATTTGGAGTAGGGCCAGTAACAGCAATTTGCTACTCAGATGGGGTTTTTTTTGTTTCTTTTGAGGTGAATCTTCCTGACTGTTTAAGAGCTGCTACCTTTGTATCGTGTTATAATAAGCCATGATTGTTCATCATATGATAGAAAGGTTCATAATTTTAAAATACAGGAGGGAAAATTTGGGGTTTTTTTGCTAATACCATAAGCTGAACATCTGGAATAATTAGAAGATTCAATATTATTCAGAAGCCTTGCTTTTCCCAAGGTGGTGTATCTGAGAAATGCTCACTAAAGCATAATACATCATCCCTATAGTTTCCTGCAGTTTGTCTCTCAGCCCTTGTAGGAATGAAGTTATGAGACTCAGTTGCAGACAGCACTACTGTAGCTCAATTAAGAGCTTGGTAAATTGCTCAGTTATGTCGTTCTGTTCCTGGTTTAACAGCAACAAAGTGGAGCTAAAGAGCATCTGAATGAATAATTAACATATTCCATAAAGTGGAATCTCCTAAGGGGGAGTGTCTCTATTCAGAAGAAATGTTGCTATGGGGCTTACACTGTGCTGTTCCAAGGCCTCGAATTCCTGAAGAAACCTGCTGTTTTGGTCCAAGGAGTTCCCCCTCCTGCTGCTTACCTTCCCCCAGGAGCTGGCCGCTAGCCTTCTTCCACCCCTGCGCCCAGTTCCCTGAGGTCACTGGCACCCAGTGGAGTTTGAGCAGGAAGAGTACTGGGGGGACTGGTGCTTCATACTGTTGTCTGAAAACACAGGGATCAAGGGGAGAAGAATATATGTAGCAGGGGGAGGGAATGCAGCTGAATGCAAGTGTGTAGAGAAGATGCAGCCACATGAAGCCAGCAGATGTTATCACCGCTGGCGTGGATACCGGAGGAGCAGATTGAGTTGTTAAGTATAGATTATATCTTGCATCAATTCTCACGACTCCTAAAATGTGTCAAAATTGCCTGCAACACGGTGGATGATTTATATAAGAGAATAATATACTTGTGCTTGCCTAATAAGGGCCTTTGCCAAGCTGCTGCTGGTCTTCCATATCTTGCTTTGGCTTCCCTGATGAAACAAGCTGAGGAGGTGGGTAACTGTCACTGTAGTATACTCAAGGTGAAAACGGTTGGACCATTTCACTGCTCCGTGCTAGGAAAGGAAGAGACAAAGTCCTTGGGCAAGTTGTGTTGGGAGCTAGTTAGCAGCAGCTCTCTAGTCTGCAAAGCCAGGACACTTTTTTCAAGCACTGGACCAACTATCTGATGAGTTGCCTAATAAGGAAGGAGTATTTTGAAACACGTTGAAGGTGCTGCTCCTGCAAATCCCACTTTGTAGTGCTCCTTTTCCACTTTTTTTTTTCCTTAAATACTGTTGTGCAGTTGCAGAGAAAAATAGCACTATTAAGTGCCATAGTCAGCTGTTGACTTTGCTGCTATTCAAACCCATTTCTTCCTTCATGGTTTTTCTTTGGAGCAATAGAGCTTCTGCTTGTTCCTAGGGGGAAAAAAGCTGTTCCTGCACTGAATCTCAGTTCTCCTCTCAGACAGAGGGAATGAAACACAGTCTGGATTCAGATGTGTCTGCAGTATTATTTCACCTTGAATTAATTGTTTGCTGTTTAGAAAGGCTAGTCTGGACACTCCCTTAATGTTTGTTTTCAGGCTATAAATGTCTGCCGCTTATGCGGAAGATGAGGGTGTATGAATTTGCTCCATATATATAAAAAATTGACTAGGTTTTTGTATATGATAATGTGTGGTACAGTCTTGCCTCCCACCTTGCTGACATAAACTTTTGGCAGTTTCTTCTTCCATAAAATATTTACTGAATTAAGAGAGGTTTTTTTTAATGTTTCCAGCAATTGGTTTTGTCTTACTCAACAGTAATGACTAAGATTCTTCTCTTCTCTTTGCCAAAGGATAAAAAAAATGGCGATTTATATCAATGCCTTACATTTGTGTATAAGTGGATTTCTTCCCTCTAGATTGCTTTACTAGTATAAGATTAATATTTAGGCTTTCTAGAAACCTATTTTTATGCAATTTTGTGCTATAAACATCTCAAAAATATCAATGTAGCATGTCTTGAGGATCTGTGTGTGCATCGCTCCTTCCTACTTTTATGTAGTGGAGTAAAGTCAGGACAAGAATGATGACAGAGGAAAAAAAAATGGCATGATTCTCACAGCATGATTCTCAAAAGTCAGATTACTGTTCAAGTTCACTCTGTGTGGATGAACCTTTTCTCAGTCTTGAACCCCTTGAAGTTAATGGATTTATGGGTTCCAGCTCTTTCCCTGGGTATTCTATATATATATATATATATAAAAATAAAACACCTAATAGTTATCCAATCCCTTGACCAGTATTTGAAGTGTAAAGCTCAGATATGAGTTTGGTCTAGCTGCTACTAAAATTACTGATTAATTATTTTTATTCAGTGAAACCACACATGATTAGTTTATGCCAGTAAGAAAAGACTGGGCTGGACGGCAGAGCAATGCTCTGTATTAGCTTGTTTGAACTGGTGTTCTGGGCTCCACTAGCAGTGAATCTGTGAGGTTAGTGCCAGGAGTGTACGAGCTTGGGTGGAAGCCCTTCTTGTGTGCTCTGCCCCTCTACCTCTGAAGCTGGACATCTGTTAATGATCTCACTTGTTCAAGGTGGATGATTCTGCCTACCCTGCTAAAGCAATTGTGTTATCAGCACTGGCATTCTGTACTGTTAATCACAGTAGCGTAAAACCCTCACAATCCTGAATACAAGACTGCAGTGTTGAGGTTTTCTTCCTTGATCAAAAGCATTGATAGGTTTCCAAAGCTAGGGAACCAGGGATTGAGTGTTCATATGCAGTGTTGTTCCTTCCAGCTACCTTTGGATAGGTCTCTTGTTCTCAGCATCCTGGTGGGGTAATAGAGCAAAGCTTATGCCTTTAGTAGTGACAGCTCTTGGCTTGGGTTTCATTCATGGATGTGGGTGCATTTCTTAGGAAGAGGTCATGAGTTGCAACAAGGGCTTTTTCCTTTCTTCAAACTTGACGGCAGCTGAGCATCAGCAAAATCAGGCAGGTGGATTTGTGGAAATCTAGACTTTCACAATGAACCTTTGTGATTACCTTGCTCAGTTATGTGGTGGACCTGCTCAAATCTAGCACTGAGATGTCTATGTTCAGCAAGGAGAATACTACAGTGTTATGAATGTGAGCTTTTAAAAACGAGTTCAGTGGGGCAGTGCTGAGTTAATTCATTTCCTACCCATATATTACTATGACCTAGGAAAGTTGGATTTACACAAGATCCTAACTATTTCTCTGTTTTCCCTCAGTCTGTGTTTTAATAAGAACAGGACACAATTCTTCAGACCTGCATGAAAGTCACCAGTGGTAATCAAACAAGTTTCAGTGAAGAAATTGAATTTTTACAATGTAATCAATGTAAAAATTTTCTCTTGGTCTAAACAAGATGTTTCCCTTCTTATGCCTTTGATACTTAAACCTGTCAAATAACAAGTTTTGAATTATGTAGCAGGGCTACAGTTTTCAAGTGTCTTAGTGATTTTGGGCTGGTTTCACATGTGATTCTTTTCAAAAATAACCACCTTTTGGAGGACAGGTCTCACTGGAAGTCAAAGACACTTCGTCCCGTGTTCTGAAAGCAGGACTTGGGTTCTGAAGCAGAGAGGTGGCTTTCACCACACCCACCCTCCCTTCAGCAAATCTTGCAAAGGAAGCCCCTGAGGCATACTCTGGGGTGGAGATGATGTCTGATTTGAAGTGAAGGACTGTCAGTCCTGCTGGACTGGTTGCCTTGTGCTAATCCTTTTTCAGAAACAGGGCCAAGCTTAAGCATGATAGTAGTGTTTGCTTAGCATCAAGAAAGATGGTTGAATGCAGTCTCTTGGGGACTACTGTTCTCTCTTTTTTTCTCTTTTTTTTTTTTTTTTTAATTGAGTAATTGATTCATAATGGGGGGTATAGAGGATAATGCTATTTGCTGAAAAGAAAATTAGGTGTGGGTGTGCCCAGTGACAAGTGAGCAACAGACTTCTCAAACAGCAGTGGAGACTGTCTCGTTGTAGGCTTGTGTGTTTGTCTATGGATAGACTGCACTCGGATGTGAATGTATGACACTCATCCATGTCATGGAAATTTTAATGTTTGTACCTTGGGCTAGAATTTGCCCCTTACTATTCCTAGTGAAACATGCAATGGATTTCTCAGCTGCAGTTTGTACCCTTAAGGGTTTAAAAAACAACAACAACAACAAAAAAAAAAAACCCAAAACCCAAAACAAACGCAAAAAAAACCAACCAGAAAAACCCCATCAAGCCATAGAAATAAAAAATACATTTTTGGCTAATGTTAATGTACTAAAAGTTCTTTATATTTGAATGCTGGATCTTCTAGCTTCAGCACTTGTACATGTTTAGGCTCGATTTGCCAGTGAACGTAATAATAGATTATTTAATTAAGAGTCTTTTAAACTGCAGACTGATTACACCCTGCTTACAAACATTCCACACTGAAATGAACTTAATTTTTCTCCTTGGTAATTTTGATCCTTCATTGACATTCTTTTTATCTACTGATAAAATATGGGATCGGGAAGAAAAATGAAATCAACCTTAGTCATCTTGTGTTCAACTGAGTATTTTATGAATTTTTGCAAACATTATGCTATGAGAAGAATTTGCTAGAAATTGCAAAGTACTTTTGAAGCCTTTTTCTTCATTTTGAAGTGCATGTTAACATGCAATGAATTTCTGTTTTAGAAGTCTTGGCTACCTATCAACTTTAATGGAAAGGATAGAAATAAGACCTTTTTTCATTAAGTCATCTCATACTTTCATGATTGAGCAGGATTTTAGTAATTTTGTTCAGTAATTGATTATTAATGTGTAGTTATTGATGATTAATGTAGTAATTGTGATTGTGTAGTTATATTAATGACCATGTTCAGTTAATCAACATTCAGATACGTTTATTACACTTGCAGTTAAATATTCAGAAAAATTTTGCAAATCTCTAATCTGTTTTAGCTGGTGTCTCTGACTCATAAGAGGAGATACAATCTGAAACACAAAGCAGTAGGGAAAGGGCATATGTGTGGCATGTAGTACATATATGTAAAGCTATATAAAATGTTGAAAGCAAGTTCCAATTGCACCATTTTCTATTATTTGTGTTATTCCATCTAGTAACTAACTATTCAGGGCCTGCTCTTGGTAAAGCTCATCATTCAATATCTAAAATACTTGCAGATTTAGACACTACATTTGGTTCCTTCCATTCTTGCTTGATATTATTTTGCTTACTACCAATTTGAATAAAAATGGGATTTCCTTAGGTCGATTATAAACTATGTATCATGGCTACCCTCCCAGATGCAAGCTTTTGGTGAGGCATCAAACTGTTTGGCACACAGTGGGTTCCTAGACAACAGAACCAGCCATAAAGTTCACTTGTATTCTATAATAACTAGGACTTTCATCTAGACAGATAAAAAGATAAAAATGTTTGGAGTTTTTCCTTTTGAGCCCTAGTGAAGGGTGCAATCTTTCTTCATATGGAGTATCTGTGTAATAAAGCCCTTTGTGGCAATATGGATCTCCATAGTAGTGCCCTTCAGTAACTAAAAAATATTCAATTTATGTATTTAATTTTTTTTTTTTTAAGTAAAAATGAGAAGCTCAGGACTGAGCTCAGTTCCAATGGCTGGCTGTACTGGCAATAGTCTATCTGAAGGGACTAATCCTGTTGGATGTCATAGCCAACAACATTGGTTCTGATACTCCTCTTCACCTGAAATTGCCAGGTATGGGTGATGGAAAAGGAGAAACTTTCATGTCGGCAGCCATGTCCCAGGTAGAACAGCAATAACTAGAGAGCTCATCTGAGAGCAAACCAGGCAGGCTTTGGAGTGACACCTGCCCACTGGGTAAACTACCCTTGTCAGAGTTGGTCTTCACAAACTGGTTTGCTTTTGCTAGATTGGCAAATTAAAATACAACATCTTTGTTTCAACTTTCCCAATGAACTCTGTTTCTCCACTGCACATCATCTGAAAATTAATTTACTTTTCCTTGAGGCATGTTTTAGTGCACAGATTTGGCTGTTTTGATGAACAGCGTATCCCAGTTTCTGATATCCTGTGATAGGTATCTCACACGTTAGGTTTGGAGCTGCTGAAAATTTGTTGGTGTCCTTTGATCTAATGACAAAGTTTGGGCTTTCATCAACAAATTGAGAACTCTCAGATTTGTGATTTTCTTGAGTAGTGTATAACAAACATGTAACAATTGGTACATGGAGAAAAAGAGCAATGATAGAGCTGAGGCACTAAGTGAAACACAAGCATAATTTTTTGTGTCTGTGACTTAAGGGTCCCAAGACTCTAGATTTGCTAAGTATGGATTGCTAACAATACTGAAAAAATCTAGTTGGAAAATTTTATTCCTGGACAGATCTTTACAGTATGCATGGGTCTACTTGTTGCAGAAAGAACTACAGATATTCAGGAGGTGGACAATGAAACACATTTAGAGAAACAGCAGCTATTTTTGACACTAATGTGTAAATGAATCAAAAAATCTTCCTCAAACCATAAATTCTCAGAGTATAAACTTATAGGCTTGAGACCATTAAGAAATGTGGTTATGAAAATGTAGTAGTCTAATACAATGCTTTCCTAGCACTCTTTGACCCCTTGTATTTCTTCAATAGCTTGAATAAATCTCCCCACAATACCTAGTATATGGCTCCTGGGGCAGTAAGGGGTGGAGATTAATTTATACCTCATCTGGTGTCTGTACCATATCGCAGGTTGGAAGTGTGAGTCTACCAGAGAAGAAAACGGATTGGGGATTGGAAATTTGGAGAGCAGATTTCTGTTCCCATCTTTGTTACTGTGCACCCAGTTCAAGTCACTGCAGCTCTTACGTCTGTCCCTTCAGCTTGTCTGTTTGCACTCACCAGGGAAAGGGCTGCCTTGGCCTGTGTCTTTTAAAAATGTAGAGCATAACAACTTCCTATCTTGTGTGGTCCTATGGCTATACAAACGCTAATAAGAAAAATATTATTTAGCTCTAGCTGAAAATGTACAAATAAATCCCTGGGTTAACTGGGTACATCTTCAGGGTTTTCTACTTGTCTCCTTTTACAAGAAGATTCTGATATCCTGGGCAAAACAGCAGAGCTTGTGGCCTTTTGCATAAGCTGGTTGTCTGGTTACCTGCCTTTGAACTAGGAAAAGATCTGTTCTTCTGTTTTATACGTGAAAGAAATCCCAGCATACTGCCATGAAAGCAGCTTGGGTGGAATGACTGCGACTTAGCAGTTAAAAGTCTCGAGTCGGAAGTGTGTGATAGACAACTGCTGAACAGGAAGGTGTATCTCTCACCCTAGTTATTTGCTGAGGTAAAGCCCAATTGCTAATGACTGGAGGAAAAGAAAAAGGCTTGGAAATTTTGTGGGGAAATATTGGAGGGAGGGGCAAGGAAAGAGAAGCTAATAATGAAATATATGTTTTATAAAGGTAAACTATTCCTTTAGGCATAATAAAGCCAAAGGAGTTGATAATTATAGAGGTGGTTATGAAGGTGAAATGCAGAAAGGAATGTGAGGGACCAATTAATATTGTCAAAACATGGTAATTGTGTTCATTAACTAGATTAAGTGATCTACATGTGAATCACTTCAGTGACACATGAGAGACTTTAAGCAACTGAAATTGAAATCTGTCTCAGCTGGCTTGTTTTACACAAACTGCTTTGCAAAACATACTTAGAAATGCCATTGCGTATGCTTTGCAAACTGGCTTGTGTAAACTGGGGTAATAGGTCCAGATTTGCTTTTTACCTTAAGCTTGCCTATTAAATGAAGCTAAAAGCCCAGTTTACTTGGTGCCACTGTTTTTTGGCAAATCACGTAGGTAAACACCACAGAGCAACACGACAACCTCTCGAAGCATGAAACAGCAGCTAAAGCTTAATGTTCTAGGCAAAGAATTGCAGAGAAACTCTGGTGACATAAACTATGTATCATCTAGGCAAACACTCGTTCCTCCAGATTTCCTTTGCATTTAACTTACAGTTGGTGAAAAACTAACTTGAGTAACATCTCGTCCTCAACAGCTGAGTTAACAAAACCTCAGGAAAATGACAAGTTTTTCCTTGTTCTCTCTCCTCTCCTGTTCACCTGTCCCCAATGTTGATCTGCTGTGAAGATTCTGTGGCATGGAATCCTATTCCTCCCTGGCTGCTGTTTGTCAGATGGTTGTAATGAAACAGCTTGAAGCACATGATGCACAATGGTTATCACAGGCTCTGAGTTTTCTCCCTTGTTACAACACAGGAGCTGATCTATGCTGCCTTCTACTTCCCTGCTGTCCAGGCCGCTTGCTGGCTTTTGTCCTTTCTTCTTCATTCCCTTCAGCTACCTCTCCTCCAGTTAGCTTTTCATGGGCTTGGTTCTGTTCTCTACAGTTTCATTCTCCACACTCTTGTCCCTGTCCATCCCCAAATCCTTTAGGCAGGAAAATTGTCCTTCCCGTCAGAACAGAGAGCAGCAAAGTCCATGCTTGTTACCACCCTGACTAGTTTATAAATCCCTCTCAGACAGAATGCCCTTTTCTTACCTGACAGGTAGGGAGCAGGGGGTACTGTTTTTTAAAAATCCCTATCCTGAAGTCAATCAAACATGTAAAAAATAATTAAAAATAATCAGATGATTGGGTTATTCTATTTCACATGGGAATCGTGTGCAGCTACTGCTGTGAGGCCAAAGGATTTGTAATTCCCTAGCTTCAAACCTGCCTCTTTCCTGTATTAGCCTAGGAAAGGCATTTCTAAGCAGTTGTGAATGGTACATGTTCTGTGTGTTACAAGACACCTGGAGCTGTGTGCACTCTATCTTCCTTTGAAGGGTGGTAAAAGTTGGGTGCCTGACCCTCTGTTATCTGGTCAGAGTAATATTCTTTTTTTTTCGAGATCAAGCAGGAAAATTAGGAGACAGAGAAAATGTACAGGGATGGGATTATAAAAAAAAAAATAATTACAATCCTGGCTTTAAGCTTTTAACCTACTGGTGATTCATGAGTCATCTGGTCACTCCAGAAAGGAAACCTGTAGTAGAATTACAGAGAGACCTTACTGTGAGAAAGTGAAGAGCAGCTGTGAAAGAAAGGAAAACTTAAGGAAGCTAAAAGTTTCTAGTTGAAAGCAAATAACTTGCTTCTATGCTAGTGGTAGGAAGAACAGGCACCAACCTTTCCAAAAGGTGATCTGCTGTCTCTCCTAATTTCCAAAGTCACTTTTGATCTCTTAGAATATGTCTATCAAATGGAGATTCAGTGGAAGGTGTGTGCGTGGGAATTACTAGGCTACACTGATAATTAAATGCATAAACTAATAGCCTGATTACATGCTAAAAAAAAAACAAAACAAAAAAATCCCAATACTGTAAGAGATTAAAACAAGGGGATTACATTAAATTGAAACAGAGATTTGTGTTTTTCCTAAAGGCTTTTAACATGTTTTCCAAAGATCTGCTTATGAGCACAATTTGACTGATGAAATGTATTTATTTTAGAGATAATAGACTAAATAATCACATAATTAAGCCACGTGCAGTGCTAGTAAACTGATGATAGTACGTTTCAGATATGTAAGAGCTCCTTCTATGAGTCATGGATTTATACTTCTTGTTGTTTTGTTGTTGGGGTGGGTTTTTTTTCCCAGTAAACGCTATAAAATCCCAAGACTGACTTAGCAGGATTATGTTCTGAGATCACTTTGCAGTGGTTTCACTGAGCTATTAAATGGGAAAGATGATTTGAAACCATTCAGAAACAAAACAAAAGCATACATGCATCGATGTTAGGGAAACTGAGGCACCTAAGAGTGAAATTGAGTAACATTTTCATTATAACAGTACCTAGAAGGCCTTGAGTAGATTAGGCCTCCTTCTGCCGGATGGGGTATAATCACGCATTAAATATCTTCATCAAAAGCTTATGCTCCAAGGGAAATAAGATACCACTCATTACCCAAGTTATTCTTCAGACCAGGAATAGAAACTCTATCTCCCTACCCCAATGCTCCACCATAACTTTCCCTCCAGAATACCATCTGCAGAGAACTGCTCCCTCCTTGTGTGAGAAGCACTTGCCTCAAATTAGGAGAAGGAGAAAATTCAGAAGTTAACTTAAAAATGTGTTTAAAGAGGAGGGGAGAAACATGTTTAAAGAGCAGGGGACAAATGTATTTAAAGAGGAGGGGAGAAAAGGGGGAAAAAAAAAAAAAGGAGGGGGGGGCACATACACACTGTTGAGATTATGTCCTTAATCTGTACCACATGTCATTACATAAAGAACTGCAAAAATACAGCAGAGATGGCAAAAACTCAGTATTTGTGTAGTACATGGCAAAGACATAGAAAGAAACTTTCTTTCTTCAAGTGTCTTACCAAGTAGGATCCTAATACTGAATCCTTGGAGTCCCACCCATTTGAATCAGACTACTCATGAAAGTCAGAGCAGATGCTGATAGGTGGGGGTGGAGCAGGTTGGCAGGAAGGGAAACTTTTTTTCGTGGCACATAGATGGGTCTCTGGAACACCTTCAAAACAGAAGGAAGGGGATTTTCATAAAACTTCCCAAATAAAGTAAACAAACCAATATGTGGGTAATGTGTAAAGCCCAGGGAAGTTATATTTTAGGGATCTGCACTAATGCCCTGGTAGAGTTAGTACTGTATGCTCTCAGAAATCAATGGCCAGCTCAGTAGTGTTAGTGTCAGTAGTTTCAGCCTGTGAAAAGGGTGTGACAATCCACCCTCCATGGAAAGTTCTGCTCTGATGCATTTGCACAAATAATGTATTAAAGTATGCAAACAGCATTTTAAAAATTACTATTTGACAAGTCTGCATGAAGATATTTGGCTTGTTTGCATATAGAGTCCAATTTTGCTTTGAGTTTATTAAGTTTTCCCTTTCTGTTAAGCTTCCAAGTTCATTTAGCAGTGGGAGTTCGTATCAAAGAGTAGCATCTGTGTAGACTCCCTGCACTCGGCGATGCTCATTGCTTTAAACTTTGGATGCCAGCTCAGGAGCAATAATATCAAGTGACTTCAAAGAACAACTGCTTCCAACAATCCACAGTGGCTTGTATTTCAACTCGGTAACCAGCAGGGCTCACCAGACCTGTTACTTCATTTCAAGGCCTGTGCTGCTCTTTTCTTGGATCGAACTACAATCCCAGCTCAGTGCAAATGAAAGGGGGGGAACAAAGCCCTAAGTGTAGAATTTGGGAGGGGGGTTGGTCTGTCTGCATGTCTCTCCAGACATAGTCACACAGACTATTTTTAAAGCAAAGCTGAAAAATGTTTCGTTCAAGCAGTCAATAATAAATCCTGATGACAAGTTTTCCTTCTCACAGCCCCTTACTTCCCTCCTTCAATCATATCTTGTCTGAAACTATGACTGTAGTTTCTTTGGAAAATGATCTATAAATCAATCCAATCACTGTAAATCAACCAGACTCTGATCTGGCTCGCTACATGCTGCTTTACAATAACTGGCTATAATTAATAGGTCATTCATTTTGTGTGTCACTGGTGTTCATTACAGTAAATGTATTTGCCTCCCCTCTTCCCTTCCAGTTTAAGGCAGCAGAAGATATCCCTACAAAGCACTTATTTGAACTGGCAAATCTCTTACATGTGTTAAGGACTAGAAATATATCAAATTTGACAGTCTTCATTCTGATAATATTGCTTGATAGTGGGTTTCTGAAACAAGGTCGAGGTTAAAAGATAGACGACTTGACTCATTTTGAGCTTAATATAGGTGAGTGTAATTAATGTCAGTGAAGCTTCAGCCTCAGCCTTCCACCAGAAACCTTCAGACTGTGAGTGGGGGAATATTTAGAGTCTGAAGTAAGCTTTTTGCCAACATGCAAGTCAGCATAAGACAGTGCCCATTGCTGAAAGAATCAGTTCCACCTTTCCAAGTGCCTTCAATTTATCATTTTTACCACTGTACCTTGTCATGGGCAGAAGCATTTGTGTGACTGTACATTAAATCACATCAGGGACTCAACTAAATTAAAGCTCATCAATTTTTTGTCTGAGCTGGTTCACTCTCTGGTCCCACAAACTCTTGTAGAGGCACAAAGAAAGTGCCATGTAAGGTCAAAAAAAGGAGAGGGGAAAAAAAAAAAAGTGGCCGAGGGCAGTAAACAGACAGGACTTGTGTAATAGTGCTTGATAATGCTTGTTTAAAGAGTGCCTGAAACTAAGGCCTGATTCTATGTGGATGATGCCTGCCAGACAAAACTCCCTTTGATTTCTGTAGGTATTGTGCCTGAGAAAGGCCTGGTGGCCTTGGTCCTTCATGGTTCATTTGAGATGCAGATACGGGGGTGAGTAAATAGGGCAATGTGGTACTACACAGAGATTTATCTTCAGTAGTTCATAATGCTGTTAGTTTAATTCATGGCTATCTGTATCTGCTTGTCCGGGTTTAGGACGAGAGAAAAATTAGACTGGACTTGACTCTGGAAGATAGAAGAGAATGGTATTTAAAAAAAAAAAAAAATAAAAGCAGGTGTCAGTTGGAGCTTTCACCTCTCTCTTGGTGGTGCCCAAAGGTGAAATTCTGTCATGATGTTGGCTGTTTCTGCTTCCATCTCTCTGCCTTTCTCTTGGAACTGGAAAGGAGATAAAAATCTTGCCCTGGTACCGGGGATTCTGAATCAACTCTCCTAACTCTTGGCTCTGGGTGCCAGCAAAAAACCCTGAGCTAAATTCGCTGTCGAAGTCAAGCATCCTCTGGCTTGTCTCATCTAAGTGAGGATATCCAAGTCCAGAAGGAGATGGGAAGGGACAAGTACCTGGTCCAAAGCAAGCAGTGATTTCCTCTTGTATACTAATGTCTTAATAATGGGTTGAGAGAGGAAGGGATTTGTGAAGATGTTTGAATTCGCTCTGGAACAAAAACTGAGCCCATTTCAACTGCATTTGTAGCTGTTTAAATAGCAAATCAATATGCCAAATTTCACCTGTGCGATACAGGACCACATTCAAATATGTGCTTGTATAAAGTCATTGCAGCCCCCACCAAAACATCGAGACTACAGTGCCACCTGCAGTGTTCTTGCCCCTGTCCTCACAGGACAGCGATCAGCAGCTCAGCAGGGTCAGGGTCTACCACATCATACCGAGAGGCCAAGAGCAAGCACTGCATGCTGCCCTGCAAGCCTGTGTTTCAGTGACTTAGAGCAAAAGTGATGTTGTCCTGGCTTTAAGATTTTTCCCAGCTGAATCCAAGTAGGTAAACTTTGCTTTGCAGCTTTGAATTTCCTGGCTTCCTTCGCCTCGTATTTCACAAAATACTTGGTGCCTCTATCAATAGGATAATGATGTATGTACAGCCTGTTGCAGCGCATTCATATAATGTGCTTGCTTTTTATTTGCTTGGTCTGGCTAATGAGAGAACTTATGTAATTTCAGGTTTATTCTTACATCAGTCACTGGAGAAGCTATCAACAGGTCCTTGCATCACCCACCCATTACATCGCACTGGTCAATATAATGCAGGGCAACACCATGGCTCCCCCACGACCCCCAGCTTGTTCTTCATCTCTACTTCCATATAAATATTTTTTAGTGGCAGAGTGGAGTGAAATTCCTCAATCTGGACATGTGCCAATGCTTCCAAACACCGCTACACCACCCTGCAGTGATGAGCTCTGAGGAACGCACACTTCAGTGCTTGTGCTGTCAGAGTGAGGGGACAGTGGTGGCATGGGACAGATTGGAGAGGTCTGACTTTCCACTTGCTTTGCTAGAGGGTACATGACACCATAAAGATAACACAGCAACATCCCTGACCTGATAGATCATAGAATCATAGAATTGTCAGGGTTGGAAGGGACCTTAAAGATCATGTAGTTCCAACCCCCCTGCCATGGGCAGGGACACCTCCCACTAGAGCAGGTTGCTCACAGCCCAGTCAAGCCTGGCCTTAAAAACTTCCAGGGATGGGGCTTCCACCACCTCTGGACAACCTGTTCCAGTGTCTCACCACCCTCCTGGGGAAGAAATTCTTCCTAATGTCTAACCTGAATCGACCTATCTCTAGTTTTAATCCATTCCCTCCAGTCCTATCACTGCCTGACAGCCTAAAAAGCCCCTCCCCAGCTTTCTTGCAGGCCCCCTTTGGATACTGGAAGGCCACAATAAGGTCTCCCCTGAGCCTTCTTTTTTCGAAGTCAACAGCCCCAACTCTCTCTGTCTGTCCCCACAGGAGAGGTGCTCCAGCCCTCTGATCATCCTGGTGGCCCTTCTCTGGACATGCTCCAGCACATCCATATCCTTCCTGTAACAGGGGCTCCAGAACTGGACACAGTACTCTTAGGGGGGTGTCTCATGAGAGTGGAGTAGAGGGGGAGAATCCCCTCCCTCGACCTGCTGGCCATGCTGCTCTTGATGCAGCCCAGGACACGATTGGCCCTCTGGGCTGCGAGAGTGCACTGATGCCTCATGGTGAGCTTCTCATCCACCAGCACACTCACACTCTCACACACACACACACTCTCTCTCGCGCTCTCTCTCTCTCTCTCTCTCTCTCGCTCTCTCTCTCGCTCTCTCTCTCTCTCTCTCTCTCTCTCTCTCTCTCTCTCTCTCTCTCTCTCTCTCTCTCTCTCCCTCTCTCTCTCTCTCTCTC
>JANVCC010000046.1:784101-931870 GCA_025345505.1 Todiramphus chloris collaris
CTCCCTCCCTCCCTCCCTCTCTCTGTATTTTAATCACATTCAACTAGGAACATTTATTTAGTCTTAAGAGTTTTATTAGCTCTAAAAATAAGTTCTTAAATATTTTCCAAGGCTAAAATATTAAAAACAAGTACATAATCAGTGTTTAAAATAAACCACAGTTTGTTATAACTGAGACCCATTCAGCAGAATGTTTGTTATAACAAAGACCTATTCAGCAGAGTAACTTTTCTCAAGAATGACACCAGAGGGAATTGTAGAGCCTCAACACCTCCACAGACAGTATTTCTCTGGTTGCTTTCAAACTGACCAGTTCCAGTCTAGTCTTCTGTTGTCCAACAGAATTCCTACCAGCTAGAATGTTACACAAGAGTGGAACTTAGAGTGAGGAAGCTCTGAGGTTTTGATCTCAAATAAAGAACTAGTCTATTGGTGTACCCCTTTTTTTTATACTTTCTTATCATTATATGAAAATGTCTTATAAATAGCCTTACATAAATAATAATCTCAGAAGTTTTTACAAGTTCACACTGTCAGTTGGACCTGACTCAATGTTCTCTGGTCTCTGACTGCTTAAACTGCTTCTGCAATTATTCTGGAACACAAGAATCCTTAATGTCTCTTACTGTAAAAGCAGATCATATTTTCACGAAGAGTTAATCTGCAGAGGAAGATTTGGCAGTTAAGTGAAGTGCATGTTACAGCTGATGCCGGGGTTGGTTAGTTTGGTATTTTATTGGGCTAACTGAAAGATTACGCTGTAGTGCAGGTAGGGCTTGAGTCATGCTTTTATTGCTGTATCTCTTGGCCTGATATGAACTATATTATTAAAGATGGTAGCTCAAGCTGATTCTGTCCTTTATCTACAACCAAGCTCAGCCAAGTATCAGCTAGCCGAGTGGGAAAAAAAAAAAGGTAGTTTAAGGCTGTGTACTGCTAACTGCTTTCAAGGATTGTGATACTAATACATTTCTTAGTATGCCTTTAAACAAAGCACTCATCTATGCATAAGAAAAAGCACTATGCAGAGCAGAGTTTATACAACATATTAATCTGTATTTTGATTTAGTTGTTCTTTTCTGGAAAAAAGTGACTTATCACCCCTTTTTGTTGCCAAAAGGTACTGCAGTACCTTCTCAAAGCTTGTGCCCTGGGAGACCCCAGTGTCAGTTTCAGTAGTACTGACACCGCTCTTCCTCCGTAGTGTTTACATGATCAGCAGCTTTAGTTTCTGTGACTTTTTAGCCTGTAAAGGCACCGAGTGTATTTTTAACTGACAGCCATTACAACCCACCATCTGACTTTGCAATGCTGAGAACCTATTAAGGGTATAACTGAGCGTGCGTCCTGATGTTTAACTCGCGAAGCGATCACCCGGAGTAGCCTGTGGTACGGGGGGAGAGCGCGGGGAGCCGGGGGGTTGAAAAGGTCCGGTGAGAAAACCTTCGGAGGGAAGCAGGTGGAGGATTTAAGAAGTGAGCAATCCCAGGCGTGAAAGAAACACTAACACGCCGTTTGTCTCTTCCTCAGATAAAAGTAGCGGCGAGGCAGCCTGAACGCTGCCCGCGGATGACTAGTTAGAACAAGTTTAAACTCAAGAGCTAAAATTAAACCGTTTCCCCTGCGTGGCTGCCTCCTGCTGCGGGGGTTTTCTCGCCTGCCCGCAGTCCCACACCACCCTCAGCCCCCCAGCACCGGCGGCGAGCTTGCGCTGCGCGGCGGCCGCCGGGGGCAGCAAGCTCGCCTTCCATCCTGGCGCTGCGGGGCCCGGCGGGGCGGGCGCTAGACGAGGGACTCGCAGACGGGCACCGAGTCCGAGTCCTGGCTGTGCATGGAGCTCAGCCCCGTGTCCGAGTCCTCGTCGTTGTCGGCGCGGTCCTTGCGCAGCGCCCGCGCCTGCTCCACCCAGCCGGGCGCGCTGCCTCCCGCCGACGGCCGCCCCCCGTCCGCCGCCCCGCGCGGCTCCGCCGGCGCCTCCGCCACGTCCAGCGTGCCCAGCGTCTCCAGCAGGCGCTGCAGCTCCCGCTCCTTGTCCTCCCACGCCCGCTGCGTGTAGTCCAGGTCGGTTTTGACGGCCTCCAGGTCCGTGCTCAGTTTGAGGCCGATGTAGAGGCTGGTGCTCAGCTGAGTCTTCACCCGCTCGTGCTCCAGATGCAGCTCGCCCTCACCGCCGCCGCCACCGCTCAGCTCCGTGGTGTCACAGTCCGTCTCGGCCAGCGCGGGCCCCGCCGCCAGCTCCAGCTCCTCCCGCCGCCGCTTCATCCAGCGCTCGTTGAGCTCCTCCTGGATCTCGGCGGCCAGGTGCTCCAGCAGCTCCTCCTGCTGCGCCCGCTGCTCCTGCAGCTGCAGCACCTCCTCGCACTTCCTGGCGTAGTCCTCTTCGGGGCGAGAGGCGGCGGGCTGGGCCGCCCCGCCCGGCTCCGGCTCCCCGCCGCCGGCTCCCACCAGGTAGGTGTCCTGCACGTAGTTGACGCCGTGCCGCCTCATGCGGTCCAGGTGGATTTTGGCCTCGTACCGGTCGATCTCCCGGTCCAGCTCGCGCAGCCGCTGGATCTGCTGCCGGATGGTGTGGTCCTGCGAGAGCACCAGGTGCACCAGCGTCTCCATCCTCTCCGCCGACGAGGCTTCCCGGGCCAGCGGCTGCTGCCGCTTCTTGTTGATCTTGGCCAGCTTGCGGAAGGCTTTCCTCACCACCCGCCGCTGCCGCTCCTGCGTGAGCACCAGGCTGGCACGGGCCGCCCCCAGGCCGTGGCCGGGGCGCTCCTTGCTGAGCACCACCCGCGCCTCGGCGCTGCGCGGCCCCGCGTTGGGCAGCGAGGCCTCGCTGCGCACCAGCACGAAGCGCACGTTCTCCTGCTCGTCCCCCCACGCCACCCAGAGCCGCAGGATCTTCGTCTTGTTGGGCAGGATCCGCTCGAAGCCGCGCCACTTTTCCACGATGCAGTAGGAGTGCGGCGGCCCCGACAGCATCCCGCCGCCGGGCTCGGGCAGCGCCGGCCGCTGCCGCCGGTGGTGGCTGTCCTCCAGCAGCACCCGCACCACGTCCGAGCAGGTGGTCCGCCGGGAGAGCCCGGAGATGAGCTTCTCCTCCTGGCAGATCCACACAGATATCTTCCGCTCTTCGGGCTCCATCGGCGGCGGCTGCGGGCGGTCGGGGCCGCCGGCTCAGGGCTGGCCGGGCAGCCGCTCCATGGGGAGCGCTCAGGGCAGACGCGCTGCCGCCCGCCCGCCCGGCTTCAGCATGGCCGGGATGCCTCCCCGCCCGCGGCACCCCGCCCGTGCGGCCCGCCGGCCGCTCCACCCCTTCCTGCCCGGTGCGGCGCGGCGGTCGCCCGGGAGGGGCCCGGCTCGCTGCGGTGCGGAACCCGGCGAGGCTCCTGCCCGGCGCCGCCCGCACTCTGCGGGGTCCTGCCGCCGCTGCCGCCGGGTTTTCCTCTCCCACCACGTGGGCGCCCCCCGCGGCTGCCGCGCCGCCACTCCGCGCCGAAATCCGCCGTCGCGGAAACTTCAAGGCGCGTCGCCGTCGTCTCTGCGTCTTCCTCCCTGCCCAGCCTCTGCCGCAAACGAGCGGCGTCGAGGGATCTTCCAAACTGCCGAGGGACAAGTGCGAGTCCTGGAGCTTCAAAGTGAAAGCCAGAACTAGGGAGGAATTTCCAGTTTTAGTAAATCATCCGCCTGTAATTAGGAAATTCGTGTTTGTAAAGCACTTCGCAGATGAAATATGCAAAGGACAGGAATGTCTAAGTGTTATTAAAATACTAGCCAAGCCAGATTTTAATAGGAGCTTGCTGGGTACTTTGATGGGAACAGGATCGGTCTCCCGAGTGTGGATTAAATGAGGAGATGTAAAAAATGGCAATTAAAACACAGGGTTGTGGTGCAGATTTTCCTGGTGCGATTGCATCGCAGGCATTCAGGGACCTACGTTTTTCTACATTGTTGGAAAGTATTTTAGCGGCTAATGGGGATAAAGTCTCTAAACCCGAAGGCTGATCTGTACCTTCTGGGGATCTAAAAATCCAGCTCTAAAAAGCCGATAAAATTTGTGTGCCGCGTGGAGAGGGTTTTTGTGTGAATGCGGTTCATGTCTCACTCAGCAGAACCGAACAGAGGTACAGTAACATAGCCTAACCGCTGTAATTCTGCTGTTTGAAACAGTGAAGTTGGGACACTCAAAATAGCGAGTTAATGATTCTGCAGCCTAACATCCTCTTTTCCCCTAAAGCAAGCGGGCTTAGCGTGGGCAGCTGCCGTGCTGGTTTCTCCCGTGTTTACCTGGAAGGAACAGTCCTGGAGAAGGCAGCTTGCCTTCCGCTCTGTCTGCGTAAGGCAGCTCATTACCATGGTGGTTTCTGCCGTGCAGCCTCCTGTCCCGCGAGGAAGTGGGCTGACGGACCACTGAATGTCAGCGTTCCTGGAGCTGAAGATCATGCAGATCGTGTACCTGTGGCTGACATCCTTTTCCTGTGTCATTGCAGGTTAGATGATTCCAAACCGAGGTGACCGCCGCACGACGTGCAATAAGGGCACGTGAGTTAGAGGTGCTGGTAACAGGCTGAGTTTTGTTTCCTGACCCCAGACTCTGTACACTGAAGTTGCATAACCCTGTCCAATATTGTAAAGCCCGTCACTGCTGAAGTCATTGCACCCTCATGATGTGTTGGAGGTGCAAGATCGCTCTGTTTCCTTTGTGTGGAGGGAAGTGTTTGCTGATGAAAAAGTTATTCCTGAGGTGCACAGTCATTTTCTTCAATGTGTCGATTATGCCTTAAAAGCATCATTAGCTCCAGGGCAGAGGAAGGTGGACCCAGCAATGGTAGTCCCATAAGAGAACCAAATGGCCTTGACAAGGGGTGCTGTAAGGACTCTGGGACAAACCCAACAGCTCACACTGCCTCAGAATGATAGGGTGTTGAATAGGAATGGGATGTACAAGTCAGCTTTGCTTCTGAAAGGCTCAAGATAAAAACAACTTCAGGAGAGTAGAAAAGAAAAGCCTTGTTGGTCTGATCAGACTGGTAGAAACCTGGAAAGAAAGACTGTTTCTTGTCTTCTGTGCATCAAAAGGGTTAACGAGGCAGTGAGAAATTGTTTGACTCCTTTACTGGTGGTTCCTTGCTTTTCCCATTTAGTTTTGATCTTATTTTGCATGTATTTCCTACGGGAATGTCTGTACCTACTTTGTTCTGGTAAAGAACAATACAAGAAGAGCAAGGTGTGATGCGAAGAGACATCTTATGCTCCCCACAGGTCAAGCTGCTCCAACTTGTCTGACTGCCTGTATCTATCCAGCATCCAAGCCTGGCTTTGTGCGACGAAATTGGAAGGTGATCGTTCCATCTTACCCTGACCACATCTCTGTACAGAAAGCTGGCTCTGCCTCTTCAGTGGAGCCTCCGAGGCAGCATCGCCAGAGAACAAAGATGTTGGCAGTTTGGTTGGAGGCAGTGAGATTAAGTAGATAAATACTTGACTTTGTTAGGATAAGCCTAACCAGATGAGAGTGTATATAATCTGTGGTTTAAAAGCTGGCATTAGAAATGTACATTGTTAGATCCCAAGTTTAGTTCTCAGGAATTTTGATTTAGGCCATCTGCAGGCTCAGGAAAATGCCACCAGAGCTTCAGAATTTTGAGAGCTTAAGCACACAAGCACTTATCTAATATCAAGGTTGGGGCCTGCACCCCAACAGGTAACTGAATACAGGCAGGCCTTTGCCTTTCCTCCAAGGATCTCAAAGCATCCTAGAGGAAGGTAGTGTTAGGATCTCAATTTCACGCTAACACTATGGCATAAAGGAGCCTAATGCAAGGTAACAGCAATGGTACAAAGCCAATCGGCTTCCCTCACTCTGGTGCCATCAGTCACTGAACTTCAGTGTCTAGTGCTCTGCCTCCATCCTCTCCTTCTTTCCTTCTTCTGAATTATTCCGTGAGAAAGGGACATGAGGAAGCGTGTAGCAGTTCAACAGCTACAGATGGTGATAAAATGAAGGCGTAAATTCAGCAGACAATATAGTTTGTATCTCCAGTGAGGCAACAGGAGGTGGTGGCATTACAGGCTGCTTCAGACACCTCTTGCCTGGTGAAAGCAAATCTCCTCCTTCAGTTGACCGTGCCTGCAGACCCGTGAGCCTCAACAGTGATGTGCAGAGAGGCCATGCCATTAAACTACCAAATCAGAGGAAAGGATGGCTGTTCTATTCACTTGCTTCCCCACAGAGTGGTTATATGCGAGGTCTTCTATAATTTCTGAAACAATCACACAATTTAAAGTCTAAAATGTAATGCACATGATCTTCTGTAACCCAGAGGCAGTTTCTATACTGGTATATCAATGCCCCGCTGTCCACAGGCTCTGCTTCTGAAGCACAAACTTCCTTGACAGAATGCTGTCCAGAACATCCCTGCATGTCATATATTTCTTTGATTTGTTTTATTAATTGCAAACATTCAAACTGGATGATACTCAACAGCTGCCTAATCTCCAAAAGGAGATTTATAAGCCTAACATTTTATGCTGTACTGCAAAGTCCAAGCCCAGGTATAGAGTGGTTTATATTTACCTGCTGGAAAAGAATTACAAGGCTGAGTGATGGGAAACCATCTGTATTCTGGCATTTCACATGAGGTTCTTTTCCTTCCTTTTGTTGATGTCGGCAAGTAGATTACCAAGTCTTTTGTGATAAGAACAACATCTCCCATTGTAGGGTGAGATACTGAGGTGTCTGCTTGGTTTATTTAGTTTGGTTTGGGGTTTTTTTGGAGCTGATTTACCAGAATGAAATTACAGCCCTGATTTTTTTAATACATAAAACAATGCAAGACTTTTCTGGAATATTCTGAATCTCAAACAAATAAATATATCTTTCCTGCTTCCATAATTCATATATCAGGAAAGTGCAAGAAGTTTAAGAAAACTGTATTTGAGACACAAAATTCATTTTTTTAAGAAGTAGTTAAATGGAAAAAGCGTAGGAAAGCAGATTCAGGGTATTTTTCTTTTTTTTTTTTTTTTTTTTTTTTCTCCACAGTGAAGTTGCTTTTACTTTTTAGATTGCTCTCAGGACCACTTCCTTATTTTTCCTGAGGTTACAGTTCAAAAGAATACATCCTGAGAGAGATGAGTAAAAGCAGGCTGCAACTGGTAATCTATTGAGCCATCGCTGTCTGGAGAAATTACTCTTTGTTGTGATGCTGAACAGCAGCACTACTTTCCCACCTCCTTTTCCTATGTTCCTGTTTAATTTGTGAGGTTTAGCTGTTATCTATCTGTTATCACCCTTATATCTGCTGCTTTCTAGCTTTTTACCACAGCAAAAATTGCTGAGGTCCTAGGACATAACTTGTTAATATTGCAGACTTGCTTGTTTAGCTTTACAGATATGTGAATAGCGGAAGGGGCTACTTCAACTTGCACAACGTTCTCACGAATGCTTTTTTTCTTCTGTACCTTGTTTTTCCTCAAAGTGTAAGGCTGAATAACCACATAATGTTTTGAATAACTGAATTGTCCCTAGTTAGCATGAATAGAATGAAGGGCTTGAAAAACTACCCCTCTATTAGCAGGAGTATTCAGACTTTGGTCAAAACAGTTTGTTAGACTTGAGACTTCCCTTTGAAAGAAAGTTGTTCAGTTTATATCTGAAAAGTTTGGATATGAGATAAAGCTTCTTTCTTCCAGGTTTTCTGTGGAAGCCATTGAAGGAACTAGCACTTGTGATAAGTATGACTTGTAAGAAGAGTAATGAACTCTTGACCTGCTTCTATAAGTTATAAGCTCTGTGAAATCTTGATCTGCTTCCTTCAGTTTCTTGAACCTGGTGTGTACTGTCTTCCTTCTGAATGTCCCTATGCAACCAGTGCAGTTCAATCTGGAGTAATTCTTTGCTTACCATCACTGGTAGTATTTACATGCTTGTGTGATCCATTTGGTAAGACTGTGGTGTGGTCTATTTGAATAATAGCTGCTAATGCTGGGTTATACTGCTTTGACTACTTTGTCCAACTACTTCTTTAATGTGCACACACCCAAACTACAAATGGGCATGTCAGGAGGAAACTGTCTTTCAGTTAAATCAGTGGGGGCCGCAAGGGTAGTCCCTCTGCAGTGCTTTGAAAATGCAGGTATGTCTATAGGCTACCATTAAAGAAAATTATGATGACGTATATTCATATTACAGTCCACCCTGGAAGTCTTAATGCACTAGATGTAATGTAAACGCATGGGAAGAGACTATCCCTGCCTCGAAGGCTTAACTAATGTCATGCAGCAGGTTAGGGGCACAGCAAAGATCAGTACTAAGAATACAATTTTCCAAATTCTCATCTTTGAACCGAGTCCTTAACAACTTGGTTTTGTTTGTTTGTTATGTGACTACAACTCTTAGGATGGAGAAGAATCCCTCTCCCTTTACACCTTATGTTTTGGATTTTCTTTTCTTACTGAATGCTGTTTTGCATAAATTAAGAACAAAAATAATTGAGCAGAGCAGAAAACTTTTTTCCTTGTAATATGCATAATAGATACACAAAGTTTTGATTCTAAGTCAGTTGAGATGCAGTATTGTGCTTTGGAGGAAAGCAAGAGAAAGATCAGACTCAAATTATGGCTACAACCTTCCTTCTCCAAAAAACGTTAAATGTATTTGAGAATGACTTACAACTACTTTAATAGCTTAGTCTTAGCCTGAATACTCAGTCTCCATTGATCAAAAAGGAATAAAGGTTTAGTGACATTCCTTTTCTCAGCAGGAAACCTCAGTGCAAATATGATAATCTTAATTATTTAGCAATTGTAGCTTCTTTGTTTTTACATTAAACAGTTCTCTTATCCCTTGAGAAGATGTCTGAGGTTTTCACGGTGATTGTTTCTTCAGTTTTGACTATTAAGCTCAAAACATGTACCAGGTCATTCATTATCTTACTGAGATTTATCACGAAGGCATTTAACTATCTCGGGCCAAAATATTCTTGCTGACTTCACCTCCCCCCCCCCCCCCCCCCCCCCCCCCCCCCCCCCCCCAACTTGTGAATATCCATTAGAATAACCATTAGGATATCCCTTCTGTTCTTGCTTACTCAAGCAAGCATTACGGCCTTGGTAGCACAGATGATGCAGTGTCCCATATATACACTCAGATGATATCTTTTGCAGATTAGTTTCATATGTGTGGAAGGGACTTGAGCTTTCTGGCCTTAATGGGGAGATGGTTAGTGAAAAGTTCTGTTATTTTTTCTGTACAGCCCAGGTAGAGGAGCTGCTGTCTGTCTGCTGGGATCAATGACACAAGTCTTGAGAGGTCTTGCTGGGAGCTGCCTCTAGAGCACTGGTTGTTGAAAATGTTAGTTAGGCATGAAGCAAACATCTGTTTCCCTGCTGGCAATGTGAGTAATACCGTTCCTCAACATAACTGATGTTGGGACTTTGGACTTGCTCAGGGTGTATGAGAAAATTTGAGCAAGCTGCATGAGAAAATCTGAGGGAGCTTACCCAAGGACGCCGCATCCCTAACCACAAGAACAAGGGAGTTAAGTTAAGCAAGAAATGTAACAAGCTTCAGGAACTTGAGCACGGACTTGTAACAAGCTGAAGGAATTTGTGCAAGATAGCACGGACTTGAACGTCAATATCGGTGACCAATAAGGAATGAAGGAGGCTGCATGATCGGCGCGTGGACAGGTATAGGTGACCAATTGTGTTAGGTGCTTCGCATGATGTGTGATCGGGACAAGCAAAATGTATATAAGCTACTGCATTTGTACAATAAATGGAGCTTGATTCCACATCATATTGGTGTGTTGTTCATCTCCGTTCACCCTCGGGCCGCGACAAACTGCCATGAAGAAAGAGGCCCCAGATCAGCCTTGGCATTGTGTTTTGGCAAGCATGCCCCACTCACATGTGCTCACAGGTACACTCTATGTGCTGCGCTTCTGTAAGGCAGTTCTTGCAGGTACAAAGAGAGGGTTTGAATTTAATTGTATATTATTTAATTGTATATTATTTGAGCTGCAGAACAGTTAGTAACGTACATTGCTGTCTGTGACTATGAGGTGTGTATTCTCATTCTACCTCCCTATGTTTACTCAAATTCATAAGAATCAAAAGTTTTGTGTGCAAATGTAGGTTTTGTCTATGTATTGTGTATGGATCTCACTTGCGTTTAGATTCAGTGACACTCTTTTCTCCAGTGAAATGCATTGCAGAAACCACCCTGAAATGAGAGATGATAAAATCATGATGCATTATTGCAGTAAGATCTCTTGGCAGATGAGAATGAAGACAGAGGAATTCTCAGTGTTGGAATGAACAGAACTTTCAGTGTTTCCAGTATTACTATGAGGTTCTTGGATTTTTAAATATGTCTTATAAATCTACTTAAAGGGCAATCTGTTTTGCCTGTTCTGTTTGTAGGATCAATAGATGATTTCAGCTTTTGTAGCACAGATTTAGATTCAGATAAGGTTTCAAAATGTAGCTGTGAATCCATATGTAAGAAGTGTGACTTACTTTTCAGGTATAATGAAATTCTTACTGGATTAAGACCATGAGATAATTACATTGTCCAGGCTCATTCTTTCCAGTTGTGGTGTTTCTAACTCTTTGCAGAAAACATTCTTCACCCCTTGCTTCTCAACTTTTGTGTTATTACCTCAAAATTTGTATCTTTGTCCCCTTTCTAAACATTTTTCTTGGTAGATCACCATAATACTAGCCTAACTTGAAGCAATCCTTTATGAGTAGTTCAAGACAGTCAATGAAATTCATAGATGAATTAATAAGGATGCTTTACAAATGATTTCAGCAATGCAAAAGGACTCAAAGAGACTATGAAGCTGAATATAGACCATGTATATTCACGTGGCCCCCAACTCCATTCTGACATTAACAGTGGCAGCTAGATTAGGTCCAGAGGCCAGAAGTCTCTTCAGAAAGCAAGATGATTTCAATGATGCTGTTCATTCCCTCGAGCAGATTTGTCCTGGATGGGTTCCATGGACAGAAAATAAAATGAGATGTAACTTAAGCTGCTGGGAAAAAATAAGTGGTAATATGCAATGTGAGAAAGGAACCTAGGTTAAAGTAATGTGGAAAAAGCCCTGGAGTTGGGTGCATGCAGCAGGAAAACAGGGTGTGTTATTCTTTCAAGCATGGCTTTTCTGAGAGTCCCAGGAAGATGGTGTGATCTAAGGAAATGCTCAGGAAATGGACCAGCACAGGCCTGAAAAATAACATTGTAGGAGACACCTGAATTGTTCAGCACTTGTTACATTGCTATTAAAAATTAAAATTTAAAAAAAAAAATTGATTTCTTCTTTTCCTCAGCTTAATAAGATGGCATGATCCCTAGCTAAGCCATAAGTATTAAATCATAATGAAAGCAAAAGCACTGCAGAGATGACAGCAAGTGCAGTGCAAGGAAAATAAGAAAAATTCAGGGGATGTCAAGAAAATCAGTTGAATCTGTCTGTTTCTAGAGTTGTGCTTTAAAGGAAGTGACAGCAACATTGATAAAAACAAGAACTGACACAGCACTGCAAAATATAGTGAATGATCCTGGCAGAAACGGGGACTGTATCTAGAGCTTGTGCCTGTGTAGTGGCAACCAAGTTTTTAGAAAGCCTAAATCCTCTCAAAACCATGCAGGTATTACATGCAAAAAGTGAAAAGACTGATTATTAATGACCTTGCCCTTCTGTGTAATGCTGTGCTTTTCACACAAGAGGGTTTTCAGGTTATCTTGCAAATTGAGGACTGTATTAAAAGTGAAATTGTATCTGCCTCATTTGCTTGTCGCTGAGGAAAGAATGATATTCCATCCATCATCAGCTCCTTGTGCTGCAGTGGGCCACCGCTTTGCAATTCTTTTGTTATTGTAAAGAGTCCTCAGTCTTATGCTTTACTTTATAAACAATTCTCAGGGAGTCTCAGGGGGCTTCTAAAGTGGGTGTAGGTTCTTCTGGCAGCTGATGACTCTGGATGCCTTGCGTGTGTTTTTACCCAGTGCTTGTAAAGTCAGTTGTCAAAACCCAATTATGCAGTGGAGAAAATAACACCAACAGGGCACATTTACAGTGTTTCCTGTTGCCTGGCCATTAATGACTGAAGAGTCATAATTTTTTAATGATACAATATATACTAGCTGAAAAGGCTGCTGTTGCATTAGAACATACATGGTTTAGATCTAGTGAGGGCTTGAGACCTGTGTATCACTAATTAGTACATACAGTAATCAATAAAGTTAAATTGTGGGGTTTATATGCAGAAATAAATGAGTCTTACTTCTAGGAATATTCATCATAAATCAGATTTTTAGTAGCTTAAAGTCAATTAACTTCTTAAAGTTATGATGATTTATGTCAACCTGGTCCAGACACCTTTTTGAAGCTGTATTACCTGCCGTTTCTTGTTGTTGTAATGCACAGCAACCTTTGAATCCCATGTACTTTGTTTTAGCAAGGAAACTTGATTTCATTTATCATGATAAAATGCTCTTTTAACTCTAAAACTTCACTGGACACTTGTTTTCAAGTAAAGGCACTGTATAAACTAATACTATTTGAACTGAAAAATCCACCGTAACTACAGATTTTAAATCCTACATTGTTATGACAAGTCTTGTATTCTTTTCAGTCTTTTATTCCTCCATTTCTATCCTGCTTGTACCAGCATCAGTCATTCCTTTTGGCAGTGTTTCTTAACTCGAATTGAGGTTGAAAAGTTAAGTGACTTCCTCCAGCCTAGAGTTTTAGCACTCTTGACAGCTTGAGGTCTGTTTTTCCTAAGGAACTTGTGGGTATTCAGTGTACTACTCAGACACAGCCTCAGACTTGTCAAGTTGCTTACTGCTTGTAGCTCAGTGCTCTGGGTATCCCATCTCCTGACATGCTTCTTGGTTGCTGCTAAGCGTGGTCTAACTCCACTCCTTTTCTGGATTATGAAAGGTGCTAAAAAAATAACAAAGGTACTGTAAAAATAACAAAGAAAAACAATCAATAAAAAAAAAAGGCAACAACAAGAAGAAAGAACTTTTCACTGTGTTTTGTTGTTTGGGGATTTCTTTTATTTAAAAAAGAGGACAGGAAGGGAAGACTCACATATTTGGCAGAAACCCTAATATTAGTAGCATAGAAGCAGTGTCAGGATTGAAAAATAGACCTTATTGAAAATCCCAGGAGAATTACCTTCTGCATGAGTGAAGGCTTGATCCAGAGAGATCTTGGGCTGATGCCACGGGCTTCAAGGAAAGCTGGAGGTACTAAGAGCTATGTGGCACAATCCTCCAATCTTCATAGCCTATGAGAAGTTCAGGTCTCATCTTTCCCTTATTAGAATACATGCTTACTCATCCTGCAGCCCAAGTTAGTGATATGAAGCCCATAAATTGAAAGAAAGCTGAAATCTTGTATCATGGTGTTTGACAGTAAGGTTCTTAAAATATACCAGACTAAACCCTGAGAAATAGAGCCTACCTGCAGCTCAGTGCCCTGGAACAACACAGTGATCCATGTGATAGAAATGTCTAGATATCTACAAAGCTCTCACAGTCTTTATGGAGAGTGAATTTGCATGAAAACTTTTAATCCAAGGATTTAAATGAAATCTGAGTACAGAATTTGTTGAGTAATTTCCCCAGACTTTCTGTTGTACAGTTTTCTTCATTCACAGGTTTCCATTCACATGTGGTTTCCAAATTGTAGGTTGGAGGCCTTCAGGTTAATAGAGCTCCAGAAAGGTCACAGCCAGGGCTAGAGGTCTGCCTGGCTGGTTAATGTATAGACACCTAGCGATGTATACCCTTTAGGAGTGGGACTAGCTGAAGTCATGCTGGGGCAAGAGAGCAATTACATTTCTGTTTCAGAGAATGAGGTTGCAGAAATAGAGCAGGCGAGTTTGAAAATGTACTGGCTCTGGATTTTTAAGTCTGACTTGTGCCCTTGAAAGCCAGCTTTTCAGTGGTGAGCTTGCCTGAATTGGGGACTGTTGAGCTGGCAGCTGCAGAGGGTCACCTGTGTGCCCTGAAGCCAGAGTTGTCATCACCTTGCCTGCTGCTGTCCTCACTGCACCCTGACCTGCGGTGATGAGCTGCCTCAGGCTAACTAATGACAAGGCAGTGACTCCCAAAACTGCTCCTTTAGTGGCCTTCCATGACACTGCAGCATCTTCCACAGCTGATGTGCTGCCGTTGTCCAGCCTGCAGCCTGGTGTGTCCAGCTGTGCTTAAAACCGGAGTTTGCTGGATGAGTGGAGGTGGTGTGAGCAGGATGCAGGGTGAGTGTGAATGTGGGATGGAAGTTACTTGAATTCTAACTTGAATCCCTAACATTATTTGGCTCCTGCTTCTCTTTTCCTTTTCAATCAATACAGTAGAAAATTCTTTTGAAGGGAGATAATTTTACAAAGTGCTGAGTTCAGTGTTCCAGAGCCTCTGGCATTCAGCAGGAGACTCGCATGCTTTTAATCTATCTCCTGTGTTCCTATATTAAAGGAAATGTTTTCAAAGTGATTTAGGCAAGTTACTTGTGTGAATCCTGTTAACAAATAATAGGATATATGCGTGTAACAGTTATTTTGCTTTCAAAGTTTGCCTTTAGGAACAGAAAAGATTGCTAGAAATGTTTTTTTTCCCCCTAAAAAAGTAAATTAAATAAAAAAGACAGAAAATGAAAAGTTCTTGTGTGTGATTTTTCATTCCTGTCTTTCTTCTGCTAGCTTTAATCATGCAAACCTCCCACCAAGGTCAAGGGGAGTTCTGGCTGATTTACAAACTGCAGGAACTGGAAATTTGATGCAGATTTAGTGACTGTCTCCATAGGAATGAGGGACACAGGGGAGGCAAGAAGCAAATCTCAAACCCAGGAACCTCCTCAATCATTTCCCCTTCACCAACTTTCACTCCTTGAGAGAAAAGTCCTCCACTGTTTGAAGGGAAAATTCTTTAAGGGATCCTACACCCATGATTGCAGCATTTTCGGGCCAAAGAACTGATCTTGTAACCCTGTGTTTGGGCTGGTGAATGCTCCCATTTCCCAGTGGGGTGGAGAATGATGGAGTGATTAAGTCCCACAGACAGTTTTGATAGGCCGTAGCCAAAGTGAAAAGTGCATCCTAAGTATGTGTGCATGATGTTGATGAACTGTAACTCCAGTTACTGTGCAGTAGTTATCTATCTACATGGTGGGCTGTGGCACCTCCTGTAACTGAAGAGCAGCTGACGTGCTGACTTGTTCCTGTGTGAAGCAGCAGTTCACAGACTCCATGGCCTGCAGTGCCCAAGACAGCCTGGGGACCTGCATTTGCAGGTGGAAATTCAGGGTGCAGCTGGGCCCGGGTATCTGTGAGAGGAAAGAGCAAAATGGGCTGGGAGCAAGTGGGCAGTATGAATTTTGGGAGGAAAGGATTCCTGGCTTGGAATAGTAGGTGAAGTGAGAAGCACAAGGATCTTGGTATGACGCATGAAGTAAGAAAATATGGGAAGGGAACGGCAGTCATAAGGGTTGGAGAGTACAGGTGGAGAATCATGGATCAGCAGCCTTCTTTATATCTGTAAAAAGTATAGTCCACTAGCAGCCACTTGAATAAAACACGTCATTATTTGTTTTCAGTTATCATTACTTCCCATCAGAACTAATTGAGCAAAAATACCTCTTTTTTTTTTGCGGTGACTCTGCTGCTCTGCTCTGCAAAGTCTCAAGAGTCATTGTAGACCAAGGAAGTGCAGCCTGGTATTTGAAACCCTGGTCTTCTGTGCTCATTTTGGGGCATCAAGCATCTGAGAACTTTTTAAGTAGTTGTAGCTAAGACTTTACAGGTCTTTTGTACTTAGCAGGATCTCATTTGTTCTGTATAATATAAATCTACAGGACTGTGACCAATCTTGAGTCCTCTTTAATTTCCTTGAGCTGGTGGAAACTTCTTTAGAGATAGAGTAGCAGGGAGCAACAGTTATCAAGTGGGGCACAGAGTATGGTTGCTATTCTGCCTTATTCTTCTGCTCTGAGAACTCCCTCTGCTTCCCTTCCCTGTCTGTACTTAGCAGTGGGCTCCGCTCTGGGCTTGTCTCATGATACAGCAGCCGAGGCTGAGGGCAGAGATTTGGCTGTATCAAGAGCAGTGTCACAGAGCTCAGAGGAGCTGTGCATGTGAAAGGGATGGCCATTCAGGGAACGACCAGTTTGCTGTCTGCTCAGCAAAATGTGATGCTGTTTCTGTAATTTTGGTATAATCATAAAAGTTGAGGGTCCACAAAGAAAAAAAAAACAAGGGGAGAGAAAGGTATATTGCTAAAATGTTACTCCTTGTGAACTCAGACTATGATCTTTTGCTGAGTGGGCTGTACGCATTGTTGTTTAACTACTTTTGCATGACTTATTTGACCTTTCCAGCTGGATTTGCCCAAATAATCTCTAGCAATAAAATGTGGCAATGTAATTTACCAGTCCTTCCTCTGGAAAAGAAAAGCTCACTGCTGATTTTCTTATTTCAAGTTCCATCAGTACCTCTGCTATTACTTGGTGTTGTGTAGATGTAATTTTTCTGAGAGTCTTTTCCATCATTAGAGCTCCTTCTAATCGGAACAGCTGCTCACACTGGTTGGGCTAAGATTTAGGCCCACTGTGAAGTAATAGATCTCCTTCCTAACAGGTATTGAGGGGAAGGACTTTGCGCTTCCTCCCTCCCACTCTGACCTGGCACCTTCATCCCACCTTACTCTGCTTACTCATTGTTCAGCTCCTTCTGCAATATACCAGTCTACCCGCTCTTGTCATATTGTTGTGGTTTTTTTTCTCATTGGCATAGTATAGATTAAAAATAGGCATTGATCTGTTCCATTTCAGGTGTTAAAACAAGTTCATGCAGTGCTGGAGAGAATGATGTCACTCCATGACTTCTAGATGATATTGACCGCTTGCAGAATTCCAGTGCAGTCATGGGGAGTTTGGTGGTGGTTGGGTCCAATCCATAATCCTCCTGCCACTATGGAATTAATACATCAATTCTGAGGTCTGGGTTTTGAAGTATATTAAATGTTTTGAATTGTGTATCACAGACTATACTGGAATGGCTCCAAGTGCACCTTATTCCTACTAACTTTCTGTTTGTCTCCCAGCCAGGCCTCGTGCGAGCTCCTAGCATCGTGCCAGCATGGGTGGCACTGACCACCAGCTCGGGTTGCTGCTCTTCTGCAGACAGTCCTAACACCAGTAACCAGCAGGTACTTCTGACTTTCTGCTCAGAGGGAGTTTCACTAACTTGATGAAATGTATTCCTTGCAGAGCTGTAACTCGGTTGCTGTCCTTCTGACACTGCTGAGTTCCACGGCTGGATGCGCACAGCACGTCTCCAGTCTCAGAGTCCTGTTGGGGCTTTGTGCCTCCGGTCTGCAGCTGCCTGCTCAGGCTCCAGACGGGCCCCAGTGGGTGCTGCCCACACTGGTGGCTGCAGGCACAGTGCACGAGCTGCCAGGCCAGGGCTGAGCGACCATGTGCAGGGCAGCTGGAGCTGCACCCGCGCTGCCAGCGGCCTATTGGCCTGCAGCCTCACGCGCAAGGCACGAGGGTTCTGCGTGGTATGGCAGGGAGCTCTTTACGACGGGGAGCTCGTCAGGACAGGGAGCTGGTCAGGACAGTGAGCTGGTCAGGACAGGAAGCTGGTCAGGACAGGGAGCTGGTCAGGACAGGGAACTGGTCAGGACAGGAAGCTGGTCAGGACAGGGAGCTGGTCAAGACACAAGAGCTGGTCAGGACAGGGAGCTGGTCACGACAGGGAGCTGGTCATGACACAAGAGCTGGTCACAACAGGAAGCTGGTCAGGACAGGGAGCTGGTCAGGACAGGGAGCTGGTCACAACAGGGAGTTGGTCAGGACAGGGAGCTGGTCAGGACAGGGAGCTGGTCACGACAGGAAGCTGGTCAGGAGCAGCCGTTCCCGCTCCGCGCGCCTCTGCCCGGTCTCTGCCGCCCTCTGCCGGCGCGAGGCGCGGCCGTTGGGGAGCCGTTGGGGAGCCGTTGGGACTCGAGGGGAGCACCTGTCGGGCCGGGGCCGCCGCCGTCTCCCGCTCACTGCCGAGAGCCGCGGCCCCTCGAAGTGCCGTCCGGGCTCCCCCCGCTTTCCTGGGGAGACAAGGCGCCACTGAGGCTGCCGGCGGGAGCGGATTTGCCTCGGTCGGGCCGGGAAGCCGCCGGCAGCCCCAGCACCGGAGCCCCTTGGCCTTCCGCGGCTCCTTCACTCGGCTCTGGCTGTCCCTTGGAGCAAGGCGATCGATCGCGTCCCTCCAAGCGGGTGCCCCGTGCCATCGGCCCCGCAGACCAGCCTCCTGCCTGTGCCAGCCCTTGCCAGGGCCGCCACGGTTTGTCTTTGGCCTGCGCCCGCCCGGCCAGGGCACAGGCTGCCTGCTCCGTGCTCAGCGAGCCTGGGTAGATCTGAACCTTTGCCGCAATTGCAGGCGCTGAGAAACATCGGGAAAAAATAGTTTCCTGATGTGACACTTTTATCCCAGAATAGTTTTTTCTATCACATTCTCCAAATCTTGGGATGCCGGGTCCTTGACTTCATTTCCAGGGTCTGAGCAAGGCAGAGAATCGACTGATCCAGAAGGCAAGAGAAGACTTGATGAGAACATCTCCTGCTTGTGCTGCGAGGCTGCAGAAGAGTCCCAGAGCCTGGCTGCCATCACAGGGCCCAGCAGGGATCATGCTGGCTTGGAAGGCTTTGATACGGTAGTTTTCCTCTGTCACCCAGCCTGGAAAAAGCTATGTTAGTCAAAAGTTAAGTTTTGTTTTCAGTGCATCTTCACATTTCTGAAAAGAAACCTTTAGTACAAACCACATCATTTACTGTCACAAATCTAAAATAGCATAGGCTGCATGTTTTGATCTCTTTATCAAAGAAGTTTATTTTGAGACCCTGTAAAGATAGGTAACTGACTACGGGGCTGCATGTAACGAGGAAAGGTCAAGAAAGTCATTACAGTGCTGCAGCCCAGCTCTGTCAGATCTCAGGACTTGGGCCCACCCATATGTAGCAAACCAGCTGCAGGTTCCCACAGCTCCACGATACACATATCACACACTAACAATGCATAGATTTGCATAAATTTTACTGGTAATGAAGATAAGCTAAATGGAATGTAAAAGGAGGAAAAATAATTAAGTGCGGTAAATATGATTGCAAGAGAGAATTCATTCATGAAAGCAGAGAAGTGAGGCTAATTCAGTTCTCGTTCACAGTAATTTGCCTTGTGATTTGCTATGAGGATGATAAGTTCAGTTGCAGGCTGCTTTGATGGTAAATGATTCTCATTTAGCAAGGTGTCACCTTTAAACCAAAGTAGGCTCTTGAAATCAGTAATTCACATGTTTAAAATTAAGGATGTGATCAAATATTTTGACAGGAAGACAACTTTTATGGTTCTCTGTTCAGCACCAGTGGGCATGTCTGTGTGTTGAAACTGAACTTTATGCTTCTGATAGCTCATGATGGTTAAAGGAAGTGATTTTACTGTCCTAATCAAATCCCTTACTTCTGAAGGTAATGTGATAATTTCCCTGTGTTAGCCATCAAACCTGTTTGTGTCAGGAGCTGGATGATAAGACTCATCTTGCAGTCAACACTCATGTTTTGGAAAGTTTTGAAATGCCTGAAAGGCATTCACAGTAATATTTGCAGTTAGCGTTTTGCACAAGCAACTTCCAACTGTTTAGTTTTCTCCCCTCTATCTGCAGCTGCACCTTGAACACTGTGTTCAGTTTTGGGCCCCTCATGGCAAGAAGGACACTGAGGTGCTGGAGTCTGTCCAAAGAAGGACGATGAAGCTGGTGAAGGGTCTAAAGCACAAGTCTTGTGAGGAGCAGCTGAGGGAGCTGCTGGACAAGATGAGGCTCAGGGGACACCAACTACCTGAAAGGAGGTTGTAGCCAGGTGGGGGTTGTTCTCTTCTCCCACGTAATGTGCCGTATGACAAGAGGAAACAGTCTCAAGTTGTGCCAGGGGAGGTTTAGATCAGATATCAGGAAACATTTCATCACTGAAAGGGCTGTCAAGCATTGGAACAGGCTGCCCAGGGGAGTCTTGCAGTCACCATCCCTGCAGGGATTTAAAAGACATGTTTATGCATCACTTAGGGACATGGTTTAGTGATGGACTTGGATAAACAGTGTGGGGTTTATGGTTGGACTCAATGATCTTAAAGGTCTTTTCCAACCTAAATGATTCTATGATTCTTGAAAATTGACCATAGTAGCTTATTAAGGCCAGAGATGAACTTTAACTCCAGCAGTGATCAGCAGCTCTAACATCAGAGTGTCAAGGAACGCTATAATTTATGCTTCTTAACCTGTCTTGACATCTGGCATAGGGACAATCATTTTTATGTAGCTCCAAGTTTAGTGTCCCTAGGAAGTCCTATATAATAGGATTCAAAAGAAGCTTTAAAATTTGTCCCTCATAGAGTAGATCTGTGTTAAAGCTGGGTGTAACAAGGTGTTCTTTGGCTGCTTCTTTGAAGTATTTAATGGAGAAACATTAGGAAAATCTTTTTTTTCTGGTGAGGTTTTCCACCATTCCTTACTCCTCTTTCAAATCAAAGGCAACTTTCTAAATACCCCTATTTAGGGTATTTATCAAGTGACTTACTGTCTGCAGTCAAAGACTTGTACTCTAGCACCCCTCCCAAATACTGGAATGTTTCTCTCACATTCATGATCTACAGTGTGGATTATTTTCTTCAGGCACGTAGATTTTCATCTACCTCCAAACCCATCTCATTTTGTGGCAGTGTACTTACTTGCCATTGGATTCACAGTCAAAATTTACTTCTCACATTTCATATGTTGTGGAGAAACAGAACTGAGCAAATTTTGTGGTAACTATTTAGATGTAGTAGTCCACATAGTCAGGGAGTTGCCCTTCCTTTAACTGCCCCTTTTACTGCTTTGTAGTTCAATTAATTTTAGTTTGATTTTCTAAATGAGACAGGCGCTAGCAGTCCCTACGGTGCTCCATTAGACTCTCACCTCTAACGCTTTGCTGCTGATCGTTATCCTTTGTTTACAGATCTTCTGCCAATTTTCCATCCCATGACTGCTTATGTCTGAGGCAGTTTGAACGGAGTGCACCAGGGAGCTGCTCTAGCAAATTCCTTAATAAAATCCCCAAAGCAAAAGCCTGTCGTGCTTTTTGTGTCCACCAATCCAGTAGAAGTGAAGATTTCTTCGCAGGTGCACGTTGTTTATTGCTCAGAGCTGCTGTCTTTGCTAGATGATTTGTAAATCTTGGCTCTAGGTATTGTTGGTGTTTTATAGGTGTCTGAAGTGGTTGCGAGGGCTACTGCTGCACTTGCTTTTTTCCTCTGTGGCACATACCGCAATGACAGGTTTTATTTAGCTAATATTCCAGTGAGACTCACAGTACTTCAGTGCTGGTGGAGTTTTTAGGAGCTGATATTAATGTGAGGTCATAATTTCATCCCCTGGCATGTAAATGTTTATTTCCCATATATTTTACAGTATATTCGACCTGAAAGAGCTTTGTATTTGAAGCAGAACTCCCATGCTGTTGTGCCTGTGGTCTTATCAGCAGTTCTGATTCACTGGTTTTGTTGGTTACTCTGTTAGGTGGTTTTTCATGACTATTTCACAAATGGTCAGATACAAGCAAAAGAGGCTTATTAGTCAGACATATAGACAACAAAAATCCCTGCTGTTATTCCATGATCCCCTTACTCAGAGAGCTTAAATTATTTAGCATTATTTAGGCTTATGTACTGCTTTTCATCTCAAAACATCTTATAAACATTAACTAATTAATTCCTAGTATGGTAAGCAATCTATTTTTCTTTCCTATTCCCAAACCCTTCTTCTCTCCACCCACCAAGACATAGAGATCAATCACTAGACCCTAGAATTGGAGCTGGAGTGACTAAGTGTCAGGGTTTAGGGTCAGGGCGGCCCCTTAGACCTATAACAGCTGCTCTCTGTTAACCCCCCTCCCTCCCCAAAGGGGAAAGAGAAAGGAAATAAGGGAGAGAGACTCAGCAATTAGAAAAGGAAACTAGAACAGCTTTAATGACAATGAAATTAATAATAATAAAAATGGAATATATACAAATATATACAGAACCAGCACTGAACCAAACCCCCCTGATGGTAATTCCATCACCGTCACCACTGATGCTGTCCCAGACTGGGCCTCGCAGCAGACAGGAGCTGTGTTCAGGAGCTGGATTCTGGTACCGGGTTCAGGAACACACAGGCCGGGATCGAAGGCAGAACGGACAGAGTCCTCCTTGGTTGCCCCGAGGAAGGAACCAAAAGAGGACCCGAGCCAAGCCAAGCAAAGCTGGCAAAGCAGTCCAAGAGGGGAGAAGAGCCCAGAGACCCCTCGGATCCCTCAGCTCTAAATTGAATATGACGTATATGGGCTGGAATCCCTTGTTGGTCAGTTTTGGGTCCCCTGTCCTGTCTGCTCTTCCCTGCAGGTGCAGCCTTTCACTTTCTGCACCCTCCAATGTGGTACATGAGATCCAGCAGTGGCCTTGGTCTGCACCCCAACCCTTGGTAGTAACTCTAACCATGGGCCTTTATCACCACTGGAAGCAGACACTGTGAGAACAGGCTGCTACCTTCAGAAAGTGCAGTTAATAACAAGAACTGAGCTGAAAAGTAAAATTACTGAACAGAATTAGTTCTGTCCTCACTCAAACCAGGACACTAAGCCATCAAAACATTTTCATCACAGGTTTACCAATCTGCTCTGACAAAAAAAAAGCCAACTGCCCTTTTCTTGGTATTCAAGGCACAAAGGTTACAAGGCTGAGTATAAGTTACCTTAGCTCGATGTCACTAGAGAAGAGTCTAGCAAGCACTCTGATCTCTGATCACAAAGAAGCAAGAGATCTCAACATGAGTTTTGGAAGTTACAGCTGCCATTAAGAATGTTCATATCTTGAAATGTTACGAAATACAGACAGGAACATACATGGGGGCATCCTGTAAAATACTGGTCATTTTCCGTTAGAACAATTTGGTTGATCAGGATGTTTGTTCTGGGAAGACTTTGATACTCTGACTGTATTCTACCCCCCTATCAAGTACCCCCGTATGAAATACAGAGGCGCAACACCTCCTTGGTGCCCCGCACTCAGGTGAGAGGCAGAGAGTTTCCCCTCCCGTCTGGTTCAGTCCGGCCGATGGGAGCAGGAGGAGAAGAGCTGGCTCCAGGTGCCCCCTCCAAGTACCAGCACGGTGCTCGTGCACAGCATCCCAGGACATACAGAAGTCACACTAGGTAAGAACACCAGCGTACAGAACCTAGCAGGATTCTAGGAACAGAATAGTGTATGTGTGTCCATTTTAGTTACTCAACATGTAGATTATATTAGACAAAGTAGAATTAGATTAAGCTTCATTTTATATAAAAAGTCTTAATACAGTGAAATGTTCACTTGAGAAATAAATTCTGCCCTCATGCATGAAATCAGAATTCCATGCAGGTGGAACTATGCTTGCTCTGGAGTTAGGAGCTCTGTCTTGTAGCTGCCTTCAGGTAGGGGTTGGGGCCCCACAGCGAGGAGGCATCTTTGCACAAGCAGCCTCTGCTCTGCTCTCCCACCAGCTACCTCACAACCATTCAGCTTCTTACAAGATCTCCCTCTTTCCTACCAGCGTTTGCTATTTAGCTGGTAGGGCTTTCCAGTTTATCTGGGCTAATCACCTTTTTTCCCCTTCTCTTGAGATACAGACAACCTGGTCTCCTTCTGGTACAGTCTCAAATCCTGTTGCATTCCAAGTCAAAAGCCAAACCAGTGGGATCGATCCAGTTGGGTAGTCCTGAGTAAATTAGGGAAGAGATTAGCTAGCTGAATTACTAAGTGAGGCTGATGGGCAGATTAAAGGATACCTTCTCCAGAAGGGAGTACTGTTATTTTTCTTGTCAGATATACCACTAGTAATCTCTGCATTATTTTGAAATGTAATTTTCTTCCTTAGGAGACGAACATTTAAAGAAAGGAATGGTTTCTGGGTTGGTTGGAGTTTTTTTTTTTCCTGTGTTTTTTTTGGTTGGTTGGTTTGCTTTAGTTTTTTTGATTGTTTTTTGGTGTGGGGTTGAGGGAGGTTGTGGGGGCTTTTTTAAAGCAAAATATCAATGGTTTCAGCTGCAAATTTGGAGATTCATTTTGTTGACATCTGAAAACATAGCAGAATTAGAAAAGGGGCATTCAAATCCAGCACAAATTATGAAAAAGGCTGTGTTCATAGATCAGACCAGGAGAAACAATTCTAACCATAGATTTCTGCTTAAAAGCAGATTTTCAGAGTTCAATATCTTAATTTATTTGAAGAAGCGAATCTCTTTTAGAAAAGGCAACCAATTTTTAATTTAAAATTGCTTTTCCAAAGATTAATACTTCCTTTTGAAAAATGTAACATATTTCTAGTGTAAACATTGTAGAGTTTTGGTTCTCATCATTAGATCTCTTTAAATTTCTTACCATCATATGAGAAACTAAAGCATTTTTTCTAAGCCCTTTTAATCATTCTCACAGCTCTCAACTGTCTTTTCTTTAGTGTATCAGTTTCTTTAGTACATCAGTTGACTTTTCTTCACTTAGCAATGGAACTAGGTACCATATAGTTGCTGCAGTAAACCCAAACATAGTAGTGATGTGCTTCTAGGCAAGGTTCCTCCCTTTCAACGTCCCAACAGTGCATTCCTTCTTTTGCCCCAGTGTAACAGGTTGTATTTAACTAATTGCCCATCACGCACCAAGTGATTTTCAATTTCACTGCCTCATGGAATGAAATCTTTTGTCTGCAACACTTGGACTCAACCAGTAAAAAGTCTTAAGTGGTACAACCATGTTCCAGCAGCTAATACCAAGTTAGTTTGATTTAACCCTGAGCCAAATTTTTCTTTGAAATCCCCCAAGTGTGCTAATTGTGGTGGTTTTGGAAGCTCTGGGTGCAGGGCCTCTGCAGTCCCAGGCAGGCATGTTGCTCATGAACAGATACCTGTGCAAAGCTGTTCAGATGAGCCAAAAGCCCAAGGCAGACATCATCTGACCAGCCTGTCTGTGCACTTTATTCCTGCCTGTGTGTGTTTGCAGTGGCCACTTTTCCAGGCACCTGGTAAGCCTGGAAACTTGAGTATCCAAAAAAGCAGATGGCTGCTATGAAAATGAAAGAAGAACGTGTCCTGTGTGACATTTCAGGTCAGATTGAGAGTTTCACATTAGAGTAAGAAAATAAGGTGTCCAGCAAACCATACAGCGAGACCATACAGTCATTTTAAACTGAAGGTCCAGTGTGTGGGAGTATGAGTGCCGTGCTCGCTGCTTCATGCTTATTGACTGTCATCATCACTATCTCAGAGAAAATAGCACTGCATCACAGCCATTAACCAAGAACTCCTTCTGACATGTTTTTTTACTGTTAATTCCAGGAAGAGAGCAATGAGTAGCTAATACATTCTTTCAACGCCCCCACTTGACAAGCAGGAACAGTTTCCATTTTAGAAACAAAGACACTGAGGTAGATAGGCAGGCTGTGGCATGTCCAAGGATGCTGCCCACTGAAAACCTGCAGCGTCTCAGGGTCAGAAACTGGGAATGTCCTTTTAACCTTTCACTTTATGTGCTCCCCCAGACAATTTACAGAGGGGACAGGGTATTTTACCATGAGGCCCAAATCAGGATTTAATTGCACCTAAGCAGACATATGAAATGCATATGCTTAAGTGTGTTGCTGGAGAGGTTTGAGTGGGCAGTAGCAGGACTGACCCAGAGTCACACTGGACTGAACATAGCATTGCACAGACCTTGGATGATGTTTTAGTAGGCTTTCTGTTCCCAACTTGATTGATTCCTGTGTGCATAAACAGTGGGAAGACAGACAGACCTCAGGCATTTGGAGAGTTTAGTGAAGTAAATTACTGAACTTTTTGTTTGTGTTGAGCATTAAGCATATCTGTATGTGGGTGTTAGGAGCTTTTCATGACTTTTTAACTCCACTGAAGTTTTCTGTGTCAGTATGTTTTGGTCAGCTCAGAGAACTTCTCATCTTTCAGCAGATACAAAAAGGTAGAAAACTTTTATCTGAAAAAACATTAAAATACCATCTTGCGACAGTGACTTCATCAAGTCCTGAAGTAACCATGGGGCTTAGTTGAGCTCCCCTCACTCTCCTCCCCTGTATGGTTCAAGGCTTTTCACATCTTCTACTGTATCAGAAACGTTGCTGAAGGTGGGAGGGGAGAACTCTCAGTTACAGCGCTTTGACTGAAGATCATCCAAAGAGTTTTCAGAGGATGACAGCTAATAAGCCAAACTATGAACCTAAATGCAGACGTTTACCACATGGCTCCTGCTGAGTACAGACTCTGGAATTTGGCATTGCTGCCTTGGGCTCTCCAGGATTTCAACAGATGTAGTGCATTGATTTAATGTTTAAAAGGAAACCCTGCTGTGGCTTCCACAGCTTGTTTCATCGCTTTAGAAATCAAGCAGTAACACACAAACAATACAAGCAATTTTGTGTTATAAACAACATACAATGTTTAGGGAATTGGGATTAAAATAAAACATCTTCAAGACTTTTGGCATTCCCCTGTCCTCCATCTGGAGATCATTTTCTTTTTCCAGACTCTTCCTATTTTGGTCTATTTCTGAATTTTCAGTATTTTCCTTGTAGCTTGGAAGTATCTTCAGTTTACACTCTTTTTTTTTTTTTTTTTTTAACCACACACTTACCTTGACAGGGCTTGTTTTTTGCCTCAAATACTCCAAAGCTAATAAAAGGGCTAACTTCACACATATGACCATACAGCATTTCTGCAGTGAGCACTCCCATTGCTAACTGCATTGTACAACACTCAGATGCAATAAGACACAGAGCCCACAATAAAACCATTTCTGTGTTAAGATCCATGCTTTGTTTATACATTCTTGGGACCTCATGCTTATACTAGGCTCTCTCAGATTATGGTATGGGAAGGAGGTCATCATGCTTCTGAAAACATTTCTAGAAATATAAAAGCGCAGAGATTTGCCAAGTCTTTTACCCTTTGTTCTCAAGGAGTTGCCTTCAAAGCATTCAAAGGAACTTGCAAAAATAAATGCAAGTTCCTTTACCTCTTCTACTGTGTCATTGACATGATAACACCTCCAAAGAGAAATAGTAGAGCTGGAAAAGATAAAGGCAGATAGCACAGTAAAAGTTATGGAGCACCTTCTGTGCTGAGCACGACACAAGGTTTTGTTGAGCATGACACAAGGTTCTTAGCTTAGAAAAAGACAACTGAGTGGGTATGAGGATCAAAAAGTATAAAAATCTTGCACTAAGTAGAGAATGTGACTAGGAAAACATCATTTCAAGAAAGAGGTGGCAAACCTGAAAGAAATTAAGAAGTACTTCAAACACCATGTAGGTAATGCTGTGAGTCTTGCTGCCAGAGGGTGATGTCGTTGTCAAAACTTTACTGGATTTGGACTAGACCCACTCATGGAAGTTATCTCCACCAAAAGCTAATAAACAAAAATGTTAATATCTCTGGTTCTGGGAATTATTACCCTGTGTGTCTCTGAAAGCTGAAAGAGTTTGTCAGGGAAAACACGCTCTACACTTCTTCCATTCTCTTACTCCACTTGCCATTCAGCACTCTTGAGATAGGATGCTGGGCTGTATCCTGCTGTGAAGTCCAGTAGTCCATGTGTTTCTAATCTAAAACTTAATTTCCTTCAATTTAGATTCTTTTCCCTTTTCCTGCAGTTTCTATCTCTCTTCAGTTTTTTCATCTATCAAGCCGTGGGGTTTGTGTTCTTTAAAACCTCAGCTCTTTTCTGCTTTCTGTAGGCCATCTTCAAAGATTAACAAAATTAACCTGTTTGACCTACAGCAGATCTTTTACCTCGAGACCTAGAAAAGATTTCAGCAGCTTGACACTCATCTACATTTTTTAATTACCAGTGATTTGAGGGTCTACGTATGAAGTACCTCAAAAAGCAGTTGGAGTATTCACTTCTTGAAAAAGCAGGTTTGTTTAAGGAGTCTATCCAATTCCCAAAGAACTGTAATATGCAAGAATTTGGTTGTAGCTACTGTTTTACTTGTTCCTGTGCTTGTTCAGTTTGTATGCCTTTATCTGAGAGTCTGTTTTTAAAAAGCAAGGTGTTACGGCTGCAGTTCTGGGCACAGTGGGGATCATGAAAAATGCCAGATGGAACAAAATTATTCTAATTTTTGATCCACAAAGAGCCTAACTGTCAGTCACGCTGAGCATCCAGCAGCTCCCATTGAAACCAGTGGCCCCAGGCCAATCTGATAGAACCTCTTAGTTTAGTTCACTGGATTGATATTACTGCTGAACCTTCCTCACACCACAGCTGAGCTTTAAGAATACAGATAGACATGATAGAGTCAATAAAACAAGGAGATGCAAAGAAGCCCTGGGGAAGGGGAAGAGATTGATGCTCTGATGTTCCTTCCTTTTCCCTTTGAAGCTTTTTTGCATTTTTCATTCAAGTGCTGAGTGACTTTTCTGTTTACCACTGCTCTACACTGTCAGCTCTATTTTGATTTGGTAGAACCTGCAGGAAACGTAACTGATTTGGAAATATAAATTTGAGTCTCGGGCAGCAGTCTGAAGTCATACTTGCTGAATCCTTTGCCTGTTTTGTAGCACATTCTTATGTCAGATTATGGGGGGAAAAAATCCATGTGACTTGGTTTTGGTGCACTGGAGGACATGTCTGCAAGCAGCAGAGAAGTTCTTAAAAATGCACTTGAGATTCACTCATGAAGATTATTTGGGAGATTGTTCAGTTTTCTGTTTTGTTTTGGACTGTTTTTCAGCTAGCATTTCAGTTTTATTATGAAGTACATGAAAGCTCTGAATCAAAACACACCTAAACTGAAATAGTGAACTTCAGACCCAAATGTAAGATTATGTGGATGTTTGTATGCATATCTGGAGTTAGCCCAGTCTTGAGAACAGTGGAGCTGTGATGCAAATTCAGACTCCTAAGCTAAGGAATTTATTTGAATCTACTTCTGTATCAAAATAGCAAAATAATCACTGGTGTGTTTAGAAGAATAAGCATATGTACTCTGTTGCTCTGCCTGCACGAAGATAAACTGTTCACAGAACAGAAGGATCACTTCAAAAGGTTCACAAGCAACAGAGGATACATAACATCAAAGAATGAAGCTGGGATAATAAAGAGGGAAACAAGGAAAAGAACAAGGGACCTGAAAACTTGGGTCACTACATCTTCTGGATATAATTATTTTTCTATTTCATGGATGTACTCCAAAGTATTAGCCAGTTCAGATCCCAATTAACAGAAATGTAATCATGTGCTCACCTGTCAACTGCAAGGGACATAATTCTACAGTTCTCTTGAAGCACATCATGAACAGAAACCTCTCTTTGAAAACCGACCTTTCAGCCTAAGCTGCTTTGAATTCTGCCATCTACATGGTAAGACCCTTACCTGACATGATACCATAATTCCACGGAAATCTTGAAAAAGCATTAAAGTGGTGAATTGCTTACTGTTAGATTGTGCCTTTCCGTGTTTAAGTTGCTTACAAAACCTGCTGTTTAAGCTTCTAGCAGCACCTTTCCATCTGGATCACAATGCACTTAAGCTTGTGATGTATTAGTCTTATGTTTTGTGTTGCCTAAAATAATGTTAGCTGTGAGAAAAGAAAAACGGTAGCAGAAATAGGAATGGAAGCTGGAAGTGAGTACTAGGAGCATTGCAGGTGTTTTCTTCCCCTGTGGAACTTATCAGTCTGTGGGAGAGGTCAAGGCAGTTAATAATGACCGTGAGCAGTTATTATTGTCAAAGACAGGCAATTAAGATGCTTGGACTGACCAACCTCTCAGCCCCACATACAGAAGGTATTTGGAGGTCCAAGAGTTGAACTGTTGCTTCTAACAATGTCCACAGACATCAGTGATGTGCCTCCTGCCGCATGGCAGAGCTGTGTGGTAGCACACTGAAGGTTCCCAAATGCACTGCCAGCCCAAGTGCCTGTTTGCTGTGTTCTAGAAATGAGGCAGTTGTGGCAGGAGAAAGCTGGCCACCCAAGTCGGCAGATGGGCTTGCACTTGGAGCAAATCAAGCAATGAAGCCAGGTGGCTGAGAATTCCCAGCTGGCCACCTGTAGCTAGGGAGTGCCAGTCTGGAGGAAGCTTTATCCTGAATTTTTTGGAGGCTCATATGCACCTCCACCTGACAAAAGGAAAAGCAAATAGCATGATAGCAGGCTAATATTTTACCAGGATGTTTGCTTTGCTTTTCGATGTCACATAGCAAGAATAACTTCTTCTGATGGTCAGTCCTTTGAGTGTGGACTCTTAGAGAATGTGATCTTCTGGCAAGCAGTTGCAACACAGGAAGCCTACAATGGAATGTCCTAACTGTCCGTTTGCTGTTTTTAATTACCAAACTTGGACAGCCTATGGACTCTGAGTTTACTTGTTTCTATCAGTTGGCAGCTTGGAAGCCGAGTTCATCTCGGTCTCTAGCCAGTTGTTTTTTCCAGGATAACTTTGCCTTACCCTTTTGTCAGCCTTTCTCTGTGCCTGGAAAAAGTAGTTTGTGCAAACTGTTATTGTCACACTGTTTTAATGAGCTTTTGCTCCAGCAGAAAGGTGTGTTTTCACCTAGCTCTAAGAGTCATGTCCACAGATGAAAGATTTGTGTGAGAGAGTGAGGTGCTGTCGCTTAAGCTGAATTACAATACTGATAGCTGGCAGCAGATAAAGAAGTGATGCGTTCAGGACTAGCCCTTGTATTATGCTAGTCTGGATTTTATTTTTCTCCATCAAACAAGCCATTTATGCTACCAAGTAGTTTTCCCTTCTGCAGGGAAGACATGATGCAGCCTTTTCACTAGGTGGACTGTGTTTTGAACATTCAGAACAATTACTCATTTTTTTTCCCCTGACTCTTGGCTAGCTAAAGGTTTCTATGCATAACAACAACCCTTCCCTTCCTCCAGCCTCCAGGAGTGGCTGTTGGAATAGCCAAGCGCAAATCCTGATAAGCTTTCTATCTTGTATGCATGTATGAACCCTGAACTCTTCACACAGTCGAGTAAATGTGCCATCTCCTTTTAAGTGCTCGAGCTGTGTCGGTTGCATTGACATACTGTACTTTGACTGCTGCTCTGGCTGCTGCTTGTCCTGGCTCTCAGCACTAAGGCTAGAGCTTGGACGAGGCACTCGCCAATAAACTGGCTGCTGTCCAGCAAAAAAGGGGGGTTATTTGTGTCTGCCTGCATGGGGTTATTTGTCTCTGTAAATACGTGCTCTATTCAGTGCTGACAATTCCCACAGTTTTATGATATGACTCAATATTTAGTGCTGGCCTAAGAGCCCGGGGCATTGTGTGAGGTGTGTAGAGGTCTTATGATTATAAATATTAAAAGGGATGGTTTTCATTCTCTTGAGTACAGTGCATTGGAAACACTGAAAGGTAAAAGCAAAATTTTCATTGAAATTGTTCTTTTTAAAATGGTTTTTTTTTTGGTATGGTTTTCTATCATATGGTTTCTGACTGGCTGAAGTTAACAATACTGCATTCATCTGTTTTCAGTGAAACCCTGGTAGAGTCAGAGTCTGCCTTGGCGCTGCCTGCAGCTCTGGGCTCTGTTACACGCTGATGCATCACAGATTTAGCAGCACAATGTTACATCGTGGTTCTTTCTGCTCGCTGGCCTGGCAAATGGCTTGCACTAACCTCATCACATCGGCTGCAGCTTATGCTCAACAGAAAGGATGCTACTGGATGTGGTGGCTTTGCGGGCAGAAAAGCACTGACACAGGGAGATCCTGCCTGTTGACATGGCTGATGAATCACAATCGTTCTTCAGGGAGTTTGTTAACCGCCTCTTGTAGTGGTGTCGTTTGTACCATGTGCCAGGCAGGGGAGAACTGAGGAAGGTGGCCAGCGGGTATGGTGTCTTGTGTAATAAAGACAGTGAGCACTTAAAAACAGGTCTCTCAACCACACAGGGAGGATTTCACTCTCATGAGGGGAGATAGAGAAGCTATTAACCTGACAGCAGATTCACAGGTTTAAGCCCTGAAGGATCCACAGTGATAGTCTAATCTGATCTCCATTATAATATAAACTGTGGAATTTCCCTGGCTTAGTTCCTGCTTCATGCTCATCTTGTATGTCAACGAGAACACGTTCATTAGAGAAGCGCCCGGTTGCAACTGCAACGCCTCCAGTGATAGCAGCTCCCTTGTAGCCCCTGACAAACGGCTGTGAGGCGAGGAGCAGCCGCGGGGTGGGCAGCGCAGCGGGCCGGGCAGCGCAGCGGGCCGCCCGGCCTGGCAGCGGTGCCGGAGGGAGGGAGCTGCGGTCACGGTCCCTGGTGCCCCGTGCGACGGCAGTTCGGGCCTGCTGCGTCTGCCGCGCCGCGGAGGCCCGCTCGACCGCCCGTCAGTAGCGCCGGCAGCCGCTCAGGGGCGCTGCGGGGCCGCCGAAGCCGCAAACGCCCCGCCCCACCTCGCTTCGGCCCAGCTCATCTCCCTCTCCGCTTCCTCTCCGCCCCGCCCTGCTCCGCCGCCGCTCCTCAACTTCTCCGCCCCGGCCCTTCTCCCTCTCCGCTCCTGCCTCGCTCCAGCCCCGCTTCGCTCCGGCCCAGCTCATCTCCCTCTCCGCTTCCTCTCCTCCCCGCCCCGCTCCCTCTCCGCTCTCCTCTCCCTCTCCCTCTCTTCTCCCTCTCCGCCCCCGCCCCGCCCCGCTCCGCTCTCTCTCCGCCCTGCCCCCGTCCTCTACCTTTCCGCTCCCTCTCCGCCCCGCTCCCGCCCCGCTCCTCTTCCGCCCCGCTCCTCTCCTGCTCTGCTCCCGCCCCGCTCCCCGCCCCGCTCCCTCTTCGCCCCGCTCTCGCTCCCGCCCCGCTCCGCTGCCGCGCTGCGCCGGGGCAGCCGCACTCGATTCCTGTCCCCGCCTGGAGAGCTGCCCCCCCGAGGCCTTCCACCCGCTGGAGGGAACGAATGGCAAGCGAGATCCGTTTGTTGGGGCCAGATTCTGCTCTGGGATTTCCAGGGAATTCAGAAATTAATTCTTTGTTTACCACCTTATCAGAAGCTTCTCACGGGATATTTCTTCCAGCGACATAATTTTAAACTGAAAGTCTGATTGCTTTTCAGTCTGAATTACTGGAGGGGTTATCTACCATCCCGATCATACTGGAAAGCATGAGATAAACTAACAACCTGATGGGGGGGGGGGGGGGGGGGGGGGCACAAATTTCCCAGTCTGATTCCGTTCGTTCACAGGTTTTTCCATCTGTGAGTAGCAGCCAAACGTGCCATGTCCTGGCTGCAGGGGGAGCTCGGCTCAAGGTAAAACTCCCTCCCTGCGCCCTTCCCAGAGATCCTCCAGCTTGTTCTCAGTGCTGCAGAGACAGGACTACTGGAAGCCTGTTTCTCCCCAAATTTATTTTGCGTTGTTCCCCAACATGACTGTTTTCCAGGCCAAGTTTGAGGCTGTTTGTCTGGGGTTTTGTTAGAACGGAATGGGTGAAACAGTCTTGAGCGATGAGCTAGTCAGCCAGAGGCGTTGGCCGAGCGCTGTAGATGTGTGCACCAACACCACAGCGCAGGGCCAGAGGTTCTGAGGCAGCCCGGGATGTAGTGGACAGCTGCTGCAGGTGGTCAGTGCCTGCAGAGTAAATATGTTGTAGTCAGAACTAGTCAGACTTGCCACACAGGCTCGTATTTCTGCATGGAAATAGAGCAACTCCAATCCGCTGAGGACCACAGTGCCAGATCAGTTTAAGGATCACAAAGACAGCGTAGCTCAGCCCTGTGGTGACCCCTGGGCAGCCTGGGTGCAGCAGAGATTTGCAGTTATAGCGCCAGCTGTACCCAAAGTGCTCTCAGTGCTCCTGCTTGTTTCCTCTCTTGCCCCTGCAACACAGGCAGTAGCGACATACGTCCCATGACCCAGAGCATGGCTGCTCCACAACCCCCTGTTAAAACAACACCTTCCTTCACTAGCTTTTAAAAACCAAAAGGAGCATAAAGCAAAGAAAACTGCTCTCAGCTGGGCAGATCTCAAGCTGCTGTCTTAGGTGCTGCCAACGCCATGTCCTAGTCTGTTTCTGAATCTTGTCGTCTGGTCAGGCAGAAATCTGGGGAGGACAGAGTCTGTATGAACTCCGAACCCATGGCAGGAGGTGGCAGTCAGTTTTCATCTGTCTTTTGTTGCTTGGCCCCTGACTGTATGTCTTTGTATACAGAGTGTTTTAAATCCGTGTGGATTTGGATTCCTCTTCACCACAGAAACACATAAATTGACAAGTGAGCAAAGACTCATAACATCAGAAACGTGGAATAACATGCAAAGATTGTGACTCCCATGTCCTCAGCTTGGGGAACGCTGCTGCATTTTGATGAGTTTTCTATGACCCACATGAGATGATTCAGTGTTGTAAGGTCAGCTCCTACCTCATCTTCCTCTCTGCAGCCAGCAGGCAATCGCAGAGTGCACTGGGATGAGCATCATGTCCTTATTTCTGAGGCGTGCTGAGCTGGAGTGGTTTGCCAGAGGTGACAGAGTTGGTCAGTGGCAGGGACCGAGAATAGATCTCTGGATCTTAGCCCTAGTGTGGTGCTGTAGTTACCCTCAGTCTCGTGGTTCTGCACAGGTAAACAAAGCTACAACCTGTGCCAGGATTTCAAAATCTTCCCCCGTATTTTTTCTCCATGAGCTGACAGAAACAAAAATTTTATCTCAGTCCTGTGGCCACGAAAACATAATTTTGCTTTGTCCTTTTTAACTTTTGCGTAATAGAGTTGAAAAGTAATCTATTTGTCACTATTTTCCATAATCCAGATATCTGTTTATATCATTACTAGAGAGAAACTATTGAAAACAAAGGTTCTAATGAAAAAGTGAACAGTTTTAGAAACAGTTTGTTTTGGGCTGCAGCATTACATATATGTGAATACAAGCCCGAACGCAAAGAGCACAGGGAGCTGAAATGGGAGTCCATCTCCCTCGTGTTTTGAAATTAAACATATTTCTCAGCATGCCCCAGGCTTTGTCTTATGGGTTGGGTTTGAGGAACAGAAAGTCTGCTCAGCACAGCTAGCAGCCCTCCTGGCACCACGAATGCCGGCACCAGGAGGGGGGGAGTGCTGCTGGCACTCAGCCTGCTCCCCACCAAAGGGGCAACGCTGCACTGGGCCTGCACCACGCACCCACCAAAACAAAGCCCGTCAGCATCTGTGTCAGCCAAGTCACCAGTTGCCATATGTCATTCTGCTGTGCATATGTTAAGTGGGCCCGACCAATCGCATTTGCACGTCCCCCATGTGACTTGTCGGGGCACACAATGAGTGCCCTGTTGTCACCAGCAATCTGCTCTCCCGGTGCAGTGGGCAGCTCGCCTCTTCCTAGCCTCGCACGTTTTGCCGCAGAAGTGCAGCCCCGGTACCGCCGGATGCTTTGCAATCTGTTGCTGATGGGGTTGATGCAGCCTGGAGGGCCACAGAGGAACAGCGGGCTGCAGGAAGGGACACGCTCTGCTCGCTTCCATCTCGGGGCTCTGCCCTGGCTGGGCTGCTCGGCCAGGAGCCATGGCTGTTGCTCACAAGCCTCACAGCTCTGTCGCCCAGAACTCAGCATTCCTGTTCATTAATGGTTTTTGGCTGTACTTACTTCGTGCGTGACAAGTGCATCCCACACTGCAAGTCAGGGAAGAAATGGGATGATTTTTTTATGTTACTTGAAGCACTTCTACACAAACATAATCAAGGTAGAGTAGTGGCCCAATGCTTTGCGAAGAAATGGAGCCTGCTGAAAGAGTTTCTTTGGAGACTCTTTGTGTACAAGGCAAGTCTAGGAGACATACAAGGTTTTAATTCTCCAAACTTCACTGGCACAAACCTTTGAGCGGTACATCCTTGCTGAGGATTGCAGACTCAACTTCTGCCCAGGGAAGCCCCAGGAAAAGAAATATAAGCTTCTGAAGTAAAGGCTTTCTTGAGAATACAGCTAAAGGTGCTAGGGCCAGTTGTTGGCCAATGAAGATGTGATAACAATTGGAAAACTTGTACTTTCAGATCTACCACCACAGCCACTAGCATCCATCTGGAGATTGCACTCTGCAGAATAATGTGTATATACATGCAACCTAAATTAGGGCTGGGAGGAAGATTTAATTTAGGCATGCCCTAAGACTAGGTGCTTGGTTCCCAGATTGTAATTCCTTACTGCAGTTTTTCTCAAAGCAGAGCAGTTGGCCCTCCTTCCTGTATTGTCTTTTCTCATACAACTCCTATAAAGTCAGAAAAAAAGCCCTGATTTAGCAATGTAATTTTGTAACATTTGCACATCTGTTTCCACTGAAGGCTTTGAAGCCCAGTAAAATGGATAAGATAGAAAAAGAAAAAAAGAGACAAAGGAAAAAAACCTGCCTGTAGAAATATGACTAATGCCCAGACCTGTCTCTACTTGTTAAAATATGCTAGAATGACAATGTTAACAGCTTGGCCAAACATCATAAAATCACTGCTTCATCTGATGCTGGTAGTTGAGTTATTCAGTAAAGACAGAGCTGGAAAAATAGTAATGCCTCCCTGGGCCTCAGGATGAAGTGACAGAAAGATCTCACATGCGTGACTAAGAGACTCTAAAGAGAGTCTGGCCCCACGCTGCTGCCACCCCCTTGAGTGACCTGGCATCCCTGGGCCTGGAAACCTTCCTCTAGCTGACCAGGCAGCAGTGGCCTGGAAAGCTTCCTGTAGCTGGCCAGTCTGTAGTGGCCTGGAAAGCTTCCTGTAGCTGACCAGTCCATAGTGGCCTGGAAAGGTTCCTCTAGCCGACTAGTCCATAGTCTGGAAGGTGTGTAACAGGAGGGGCTCTTCCTGGACAGTGCTTCAGAAAGAGACAAGATTGTCGCTTTCCATTTTGGTTGTAAGGCCATGTTCAGGCTGCACAAGAAATGCCCAGAGGGAGTCACCAGCCACCCCATGAATGAGCTGTGTGCCTGATAATCACTTCCCAATGTCTCACTTCCCTGAGGGTGGGATTTTTGAACAAATCCCCATCAGCTTTTGACATATACCTCAGACAGTTATATTTCTAGAGTGTTGACACAAAGAGTGGGCTCTTGTCTCTTTGGTGTCCATCTTTGGCTGTTCGAAGGCACGTCTTTGGGAAGTGAAGGAGTTATCTTTGGATTTGTGCCTCCCAGTTCTAAAATGCCGCATGCTATCTTCAGGGTACAGGCCCCATCATGTCTTCCTTCTGGTGAGGCACAACTCACCTGCCTGCTGAGAGAGAGAGGGGAGAGCTGCTGGGCTGCCTTTGTGCTAAATCCTCTCTAGCCAAGTGTCATGCTCTAAGGAAAAAGTGTCAGAGAAGAGGGAGCCTGTGCTAAAGCCAGAGGTGCTTTATACTGCAGCCTCGTGTTTCCTGGAAATGTCTCTAGGAATAAAGGACAGTACTTTAAACAGCGCTTGCTGGAGGCATGTACTTCATTACGCTCTTCATGCAAGGACACATTGAAATTCAGTTCAAAGAGAGAAGGAAAACCATTTTGCAGTAACCAGAGATCAGATTATTTGGTAAGCACAAAAGCCTTTTGAGTAATAACTTTTCTGTGAAGAGTCAGATGGTTTCTATATGCTTAGTAGTCTTAGTTTCTCTTGAACTGTGTAATTCAATTGAGGTGCCTCACTTAGCTTTTAAACTATCTCATGCCAACGTATCATAGTGCAGCTGTATTCCCAGCCTGGCAAAGCCACTGAGCATCTCTTGCAAGTCCAGCATCTGCAGCATTTGGCCTTGATCTTCGTTGGATGGCCACAAGGATAGTCTGTCTGACTAAAATTCAAGTCAGTCTCCTCCAGTGACCTACCTTCAATAGTAGTTAGAAGCAAGGCGGGAAGTAAATTAGTGCTTTAAATTTTCATTTGTACTACTCTAGAGGCACACAGAGGTCTCCAGGAGTGACAGGGTCTCTGTTATTTTATGTGCCACGTGCCACAGCGTATGCCATCGGCCAGGAGGTAGAGAATGCAGATTCAAGCTAAGAGAATACATGGCTTACTGTGATGTGAAGAAATACGGAGACCAAGCAATTGACCTGAAACAGAACAAAAAAAAATTGAGATTTTAAAAAAGTGTTAACTTTGCTGTCTCAGCAGAAGCCAAGGAGCCAATATGTTACAGTAACTGGTATAGTTTTTCTTCTTTTCAGCAGAGCTGAATGTTTAATTGGTTTAGCAACTGAAAGTGACATGTAGGATGTTGCTGGTACAGGGAAGAGCTTTGGAAGAGAATGGAAAAATATATTACATTTGCTTATACATTAGTAATTCCCTAAAAATACACATAGACCGAGTTAGAGATAAACTGCATTTGTAAACATAGTACCAAAACAAAGTACCAAACTGTATGTCTGAACCAGACTGTAGTGAGAAAGGAGGGAAGGACAAACAGGGTTTGTTTTTTTTGCAGTAGTTGTTCAGGTGGATCAGTTCTTTCCAACTTTGTTGTCTAATTCATATTGATGAATATATGTCTATATTGTGTATTTAGACAGTGTGCTAGAGAAGACTGAGAAAACCAAATATCTTACTAAATCCTGCTCACCTTGTGCTGAGGGTCCCACTCAATATTCTGTTAATTCTTCAGAAAGGGATCAGCCCATCTCCAAAGGAGACTCAGAAGGAGTTGCTGTTCATAGTTACGATGAACTCTGCAACTGCTCTTTCTGAACACAGACCCAGAAAGTAGAAGAGGGATGCCTTTCAAAATTTACAGCAGGTTAAAGGAAGGGCAGTGGCTGGGAGAAGGAAAGAAAGTTGAGAAGTTTCTGTTAAAAACCAGCAGTGACCCCCTCTGCCTGCAGGTCACCAGCATCTTCAAATTAGTAGTTCTTTTTTTCTCGTGCTAATTAGTTGGAAGCACAGTGGAAGTGCGTATTCTGTCAGCTTCAATTCAGTTAGTCGAGAAAGTCGACTGTGCCTTTTAGGTATTCTTTTAGGGTAAACTCTTCCTATTAGGCACAGTAGATTATCTAGGGATCCGTCTTTCACTCACTTTGAGGTGGTGGAAAATTTCCTGTGTCCCAGCTGGGATCAGAAGTGTGTCCAGAGAGATGAAGAACAGAGGCCCATTGCTTTCCAGGATATCCTGGCATTGAGTGCACACACAGACAGAGCACTCTGGACAGATGGGTAGTGATTTGTTTCTACTACCTGTATGTCCTATATATCTCCCTGTTTCTCATTTATCTTTATTAATTTATTAATTCAAAGACCATTTACAATGATTCCCTTTATTTAAACAACCTTTAGATTCTATCTGCTTGCTTGTGCCTCCAGGAAAATCAATCCGTGTAGAGTACTGAGCACAACTGTAATAAAGGAGAAAGAAATAAAACAGACAGTGAAATACAATGTGCTCTCTCCAGAAGGGAAAGTAGAAGCCTCAAGCCAAAGTCCAAAGGTTACGTACCATGGTAATGGCTTATCTAACCTGGTTATACCTGATACTTGCAGTTAAACAGATTGAGCCATGCTGCAGTCATGAAATGACCACAGCAAAGCCCGATGAGGCTCGCTGCTACCCCCTGCTCTGCACCAGACTGTGCTGCAGCAACAAGCATCAGAAGCCTCCAAGATATAGCTCTTGTCTGAGGGCCACATCCTTCTCTTGGGCATCCCCAAAGATTTGGGCAACTTTGGTGGAGGGTATGAGGAGAAAATCTGGAACATGTGTGAGCCTTCCTGGCTCCTGGCTGAGGGACTTTGTCGGATGTTCAGATCACAAAGTGATGCTCTGTGGAAGCGCAAGCCCCAGCTTTGGAGGCTTAAATCCGGTTGTGGTAGGGATTGATACAATCTTGAAATGAAAGGGCGTAGGAATTAATGTTTCCTTTAAAGATATTTTGGGTTGTATCTTGGTCAGACTTGGTCAGCACATACTCTGAGCCCAGAGTCCCAGCTTCTTGTCAGGTCCTTACTTCTCTAATGGATGAACAGCATCTTTGTGCTTAATCTTTTAACAGAAAGCTTAAATATTACACAGAATTTCTCTTTTTTCCATTTGTTAAATAAACTGGACACACCACAATTACACAATTGTTTAGGGACTATGAGGGTAACAAACCATCCACCCTGCACACATTTCTAAATTATATTGTGCAGGTATCAGTGTCCATAGATCTCCTCTGTAATCCTGACCATCTCTTACGCATAAATACTTGTCTGTCTTGTCAATGGGCAGCTGAAAATGAGCTCCAGATGATGTGTTGTTTTTTCAGCCACGAGTGTGTTTGGAGAGCTGTTAGTCTCAGCACTTCCCTCTGCCCCAGGTTTTGCAGACTCAAGCGCACCAGGCTGCCTCCAACCACCACATGCTCTTCTAGTAAGGAAGAGCTGGTTGCTGGAGTTGACATACCACTTCACAGATCCATACTGTGCAGCTCTATCTCCATCTCCTTGCTCCCCTCAACCTCCCTCCCTTGCAGAGAACCTGTGGGCAGCCCTGATCTTGAATTCTCCACCCTCTCCCAGATCTTTCTTATCTGTGAATCTCTCTGCTGCTGCATCCACGGCTTTCCCACGCATCTCGCAGGCACGCCCAGGAAAGCCTTATTTGAGCAGTAACTTCAGACCTTGGCAACGGTCACTCGCAACTCTCCAGCCACTTGAGCAGCACACAGAGCTCTGTACCTGTTCTGTCAGTATTTCAGGGGCTGTCTGATGTTCTTCTCTCCTTCCACCACTCAGTAGTTCCCTACCAGGTTATTGGCCATATTCATATTAATTCATGTTGCTGAGCACCCTGGGTTCATTTCTTTTTATTCGGTACTTTTCCAGCTGCCTCCAGTTGATGAACGCTGACTTTTGTTTCTGCTCTTTTACGTGTCTGACCAGAGATGGTGGGAAAGCCTTCTCCTCTGTCTGCAGTTCTGTGAAACAGCCTTTACCTTATCTCCTGCTTTGTCAGCTTCATCTTCAAATCATGGTTAACCCGCACAGCTAATGCCTCCTTTCCGTCAGTATTCAGGTGCTTTCAAGCTACCTTTCTGCACTCTGCTTGTACCTATTCCCTTGGTGCTACAGTTTGCAGGGGTAGACAATTCTTTTCTCACCTCCTTCTGAGCCAAGCAGCCACACTGGCCTAGAGCAGGACACATGCAGGGAGTCTGTCTGACCACCCCTGGCTGCCCTGTTGTCTCCTCTCAGTAGCTCCTGAGCCCTTAGACCTGCTCTCTCAGAGTGGCTGTTACCTTTGTACCACTTCCAGCACTGATGTTCTTAATGGGAAGGTGTTTTGTTCGCATGGAAAAAAATGCTAAGCCGATGCCATAGTTGTGTCTGCACGTTCTGCATGTCCTGTGGTGCCTCACCCAGGGTGAAGAGGAATTGTGAGCCTGGTGATCCTAGTCTCAAGTAACAGTCTTTCAGAGGAGGGAGCAGTTGGGGGAAAATTCAGGAAAAATGAGGGTCTTGGACCTTGAGACCCTCCATTGATGTGTTAGTTCACTGCCCACATGATACTGTGTCCTTTTGTTGTCTGTGAGACTGGTACAAGTGGGCAGGAAAGCCAAAAGGTTTTCAGTTCGCTTGTTACTGCACCACATCTCCCCACTCCCGTGTGCTTATCCAGAGCCTATCGCTGGGAAGTCTCAGGGCACCTCCCAAACGTTACTCACCAGCACCTGCCTCAAAGCAGATCACTGGAGGAGATAGGGGAGCACCAACCCTGCTGAGGCTGGTGTTCTGTCCCCCACATTACCGCTGTAAACTCTGGAGGTGACCTGCACTGTTTAGTTTCCACCCATCATGGTATTCTGATGAAAAAGCTGATTCATCATTCTGATGAAAATACAATAGCAAAACCAATACATATCTTTTACAATGAGGCCATCAGATTCTCTGTGCTGTGGAACGGTGTAACGTGTGTGCAGTGTGGTGGCATCTAGTGCTTCATTGCCCAAGTTTGTCATCATATGTGGGTTCAGTTGAATGGAAAGGCCAAACACCACAAAGAGACAGGTATTCCCTTCTGCATCCCCTTCGATTCATGTAGAGCTGCAAGTGTGCTCACAAGGTACTGAAGGGAACAGTCACAACCTGGACGCTTATCTTGGACATTTTGCTAAGTATAACGCTCACCAGGAAGCTCAACAGCAGAGGTGAAAGGATAAGAAAAGACAAGTATCTCGGGAACGAATAAACACTCTGATAACACTGTAGGGAACATATGGCCTTAGCAGAAAGGAATTTTTAAAAGTCTGGAAGAAACCTTATTCTGTGGGCTCTGCCAACAAAAAAAAAAAAAAGAAAAAAGAGAGGGATCTTTAAATATCGCTAATAAACTTACATGCTTGAGGCAGGAAAAAGAAATGATCTTGTAGTTTGTTAATCCAGGAGCAAAGTCAACTGCACATAGAGCTCGGCATGCTGTTCAGGGAGTAAGTCTTTGCTGGAGGTCCAGAAAGCAAAGTGTTAAGGTGCGCTGCAAGGTGAGGTGAGTTGTGAACTAATCCCTCTTTGAACTGTGTAAGAGGAATGAAAAGGGACATGTACATATTCGTCATGGCTCTAGCACTATTTACTCTGAGGGATGTTGACTTTATCAAGGGAAAACCCATAATGTCTAAGGCTCCAAAACTGCTCACTCCATCAGCTGATAAATGTGTTTGTAAGCAGCCAAGCAGGCTTACGAAAAAACTTTTTTTTTTTTTTCCCCCTTCTTTCTGCTCCAACTTAATAACCAGGGTTGCCTGTTTGTGCTGTCACCTCTAGGATAGTGTGAGGGGCATGGAAAGCAACATTTTTGAAATTCAGCAACCCAACACTATAATGGACTCTGCACACACCCCCAAACACACACATATATGGAAGGATTGTTGCTGGATAAATTGAGACCAGTCATTTGCACTCAAGTGTCTGACTGTTTCAGGTTTTGCTCGTGCCCTGTCTCTCTCTCTGGCCATTGCTCATGCCTTCCTATTGCTAATGCTTCCCACCCTCCCTGGGCTGTTGCTCAAGCTCTTGCTCATGCTCTCTCCTCCCTCTCTCTAAACCAAGCTGACAGCTCTTCATCTCTCAGGGAGCTGCCTTGCAGCTGAGGTTTTTGGGCTTTATCTCTTCGCAGTGAGGCACAGAAGAATGGAGCCCTTAAGCTTGGAGAGCAAGTGTCCCAAAACCAGAAAGGACTGGTGTATATTTATTTGTTCTGTTGTAGCCTTTTTCTTGGTCTTAGTTCTCCCTCCTTCTTCTGATGCATTGCTGTTGGTATTCACATGGCCCTTTTCCTCCTGTCTCTCTAATTTCTCCTATTTCCAGCTTTTCATTGTCTTTGCAGAGCAATACCCTGCTCCTCAGTTTTTCAGTTACTTGCACTATGAGTTTCTACAATTTTCTTTTTCCCTCCACTCCTAGCACAGTCTCTCTCCCACTGCCCCCTGTGCTTCCCGCTTTCGTGGAGTTTCTAGTGGCTCCAGCGCAGCTCTAGTGCTCACAAACCATCGCCAATCATCTAACAATTGACAGCCATTAACCAGTTAAGCATCACACCTCTCTACAAGGTAGGGAATTATTTATGACTATTGCTGCGCTGTTTGGTGCAACAGATTGTTCAGCTGTTTCTGCTCAAAGGGCCCCAGACAACAACAATAAGGCTGCGAAAGGTCAGGGTTAGGATGAACAGCTAGAGCTGGGGGGGTGGGGAACCATAGACATCTGCTAACACACTGCTTTGCTCTGAACCCTCTTTTTACTCCGGTTTGTGACCATTCAGTGTGTTATGTAGCTGTAGTGTCAAATAGGCTGCACCTTTGAAAACCAACAGCCATCCACAGAAATGTCTGTGGACTGTGTAGAGCTCATAATTCCACGCTTCATAAAATGCCTTGAAGTAACTGGGCTGGCTTCTCTGTTCCCCGCCTGTGCTGCTGCAGTCCCATAAAGCAGGCCGTGCCTCGGGACAGGCTGTTGCTTCTGCTGAAGGCAGGGCCTTAATAAACTCCTGCTAGGACATTACGTGTGGACTGCCAACCTGAAACGCTGCCTGACATTTTTCCCAAAGGTGGAAGATTTATGGGTTTTAACTTAAATTAATTAAGAAGCAGAACCTTAATCAAGAAGCAGGTTGCTTCTGAAACAGCTAACCCACTTCAAAGGGCTGAAGCTGTATACTTAATGGGGAACAAAGAAGAGAAAACAGGGTCAAACCAGACCGTATCTGTGTGTTGTTCCCAAGCCATTCATCTTGCACATGGGGGATGCTCTGCTGGCATTTTAAAAATGGCAGGGGAACATCTGCCACCCAAAAGGAGAATTGGGGGGTGTGGGAGGGGCACATGGTTTATTCAAAAGCCACTGCTCCCCTTTTGAAGCGGAAGATGAGCCAGATGTACTATTTCTTTTTTTTCTCTGACAAGTCCTAGCCACGTTCCCATTGATTTCGGTTGATCCAGGACACCCCTCCTGTTCTCCTTTTTTTTTTTTTTTCTCTTTCTTTTCCCTAGCTAGGTGATCCTGCTTTGGCAGGGGGGTTGGACTAGAGGTCCCTTCCAACCCCTATCATTCTGTGATTCTATCACTTCATGAATGTGGCAGGTAAGTTGATCCAGTTTCATCCTCCCATCATACCAGGTACAGCTGCTAGTCGAGGGCCAAGTGGTTTGAGAAACACAAGAAATCAGTCTCTTGCAAAATGTCACATTTTTAGGACCTCTATTCCCGCCGAGCTTAAGTGTTCTTCTGGAGGAAACAACTCAGCCTCAGATAACTATCCTGTTCCCCAATCAGTTCTGGTTGCCAGGTTAGTGATGTATTTGATACCATTTATTATGTAAGCTTTGATACCATTTATTATGTAAGATTTTGAATAGGCCATTCCTGCTTCTGAAAGAAAGGGGGATGGGTGGCTTTCCCCACTAAAACAGTACAGTCCCTCACTGTTTCTTTGGGAAGCCCCCTCAGGCTGGAGGCAGTCACCTTTCCTGCTGATGAAACGCCAGAGTGCATTGGTGTTGGACACGGCTTCCACTCGTGCCAGCCCTCCAGGGCCCTGGCAAGCCCTGCTGGATGCCCTCTCCAGCCTAGGCAGGTGCACAGACAGCGCTGCACCTCCCACCCTCTGCTGCCTTGGAAAATGCTTTGGAAAGTTGAGGCCATCGTTAAAAAGAGAGCGATGTAAGAGATTCAGATCAATGCACAAACCACTTTCATTTTCTTTATTTTCAATCGATACTGTATGAATACAAAGTTTCTAGAAAGCTACAAAAATTCTACCACTTTATCAAGAAGGCATCAAAATGTGTCACTTTGCAAAGACATGAAAACACCTGCAGTAACCGACACAAAAATAGCATTTTTAGAGTGATGAAATAATTGCACTTAACTGTCATGGATATTAAAGTTATCACACATATGTACCGCCAAAGCTAGAATACATTTTTTTGTTTTTTTACAAAGCACTTTATAAAAAAATTCTCTGCACACAAAACCTATAATTTTCATATTACTATCATACTAAAGATAAATTCACTTTAAAGCCAACACTTAAAACATTTTAAACAAAAAAAAAAAAGGTACCAGTACCTACACACAGACAATAACAAATACAAGAATACTGTACTGCCAAGAGGTTTGACTGAAACTCCTTTTGAAAGCTTCTGCAAATACGTTAAGAAAACATTGGAGAACATTCACTTTTCCCAAAGAGCCTTCCCTCGCTGTCTAACCTAGAGGTACTTTGTCATCAAAAGGCAAGTTCTACATCAAAAGTTACCAGCAGCAGTACAATATTAAAGTAACCACTGACCATATATGAATATGCTTAAGTCACAAACCCATTTTATACACATTACACAAATAAACATAAAGTGAGAATTCCATTAAGTCATTTACAAATGTGAACAAATGCACATGGCAAAAAAAACCCCAAAACAAAACAAAAACCTAACCTGTTTTACATAAAATGTACTGAAGAATTAAAGGCTATTCAGGTTTTCAATGTTATAAAGTTCTTTTGTCTTTGTTTTTTTTTGTCTTTTTTTTTTTTTTTCAGGCACATATTGTATTTTTTGTCTGCAGTTGTGAGCCTGAATTAGAGGCCCACAGAATAAAACAAAACCAAAACCACATATTCTGTAAGGAGGTAACAGGGATCCATCTCCTTTTAGTCAACTGAGTGCATTTAAGATTTAATTTACACACTAAAACTAATTATATGATCTCAGCGAGAATGACCCGAAAAGTTACATGGTGAAAACGTCCAAAGCATTTCTTGTACTTTAACTTATCCAGCCTCAATCTTTTTTAGGGGGCTAACCATCTCGTGACGAAAGAGATGAGGGGAAAAGAGATCATCCTGAGAAAAGTACAAAACCGGACTCCGCCGTCCGCATCTGTTGCGTGACTGGGCGCGTCTGTTGTCTCTATGGGTCAAGCAAAGGGTAGACAGGAGGTTCCTCAGTGTGACTGAGGAAAACCTGGGAAAACTCTACAGGGAACTGCTTCAGAAAGCCAGCTGGCCCTAGGACTTGCAGTGGACAAATAAATAGGTACGGATTAGCACGTCAAATGCTGTATCTGCCTCGAACTGGCCAGTTACTTACATTCAACAGTAATGTACACCCTTCATTATTTCAAATAGCCTACACCGCGGAGGTTTCAACGGAAGGAGCTACTGCCGGGCTGAAGGAGCTGTAGCTGCAGGAGCAAGGGAAAGTGAGAAACAGGCATTATATCTGCAATTCCTTCAGAATAGTGGTGCAGTACCTACATAAAATCATTTTGGTATTCAAGTACTCAAAACTACGTTTATTAGTAGCAATTTTGAAGAGCCCCAAATGGTACCGTTATGTTGACTTCAATATTTTAATGAAAAGAGGTGTCGTTTTTCACAAATATTGACTAGTACAGCTGAAAGGTTGAGTAATAACTGAAAATATAAGCTTTGCTGTGGGGCGAACGTGTCTTTGCCCTGCCTCAGTCTCATTGAGTTCAACGGGATTACTTGTCTTCTAGAGGTGAGATTTAGACCTCGAAGGAATAACAAATATAATATTTTAGAGACAGGGAACTTGAATTATCACAATATTTACCACGCAGTGTCACGATATTTCTCTATATAAAAAGTTAATCTTAGTTTTCATCAAATACTTTAAAAATCAAGTTAAAATTGTATTCACAACTATATAATCCCTCTGACAGCTTTTGGTTTTGCTGATTTTTGTTCTAAAATCGTTTTCTTAAATCTTACTCCTCTTCCCACCAATTGTAGTTGTAGTGTAGAGTATGGCCCCCGTTCACAGAAGGTATGAAATACAGACACTTTATTAAGAGGAGCTAATTCCTTTTTTTTTTCCTTTTTTCTTTTTTTTCCAAGAGATCATCCAGGAGAAAAACAACAAAACAACCCTGTGTTTTGAATCCTGCTGGCCAGGGTTTCTCTAACAGCACCTTCACCCACAACACTCACACTCAACAGCTCGATGCTCAGAAACACAGTTGCCTTTACCCTCCCTAGTCTCTGTTCTCCGTTTTCATCTCGGTTTATGCATCTGACTTTCAGCATGCACAGCTTTGTAAACAAAATCTTCTGTCTAAACAAAAAAATCTTCACAGACACCAAAATATTATTAGAGGAGAACAACCAAGTCACGTCTGTCCACTGCCTGAAATTCTGCAGGGTACGGATCTCTCGCTATGCAGATGCGCAACTGGATGAAGAGAATATAAATGTAAATCATTTTCATTTTTATATCACAGACAAATCTCTTGGTGGGTTGCAATGCTGACAGAAATAGCAAATAGTAGATTATTCTTCAGCAGGTTGATCACTAGCAAAATTACTTTGCTCTAAATGGTGCTCTTTTGTGAATGGAGGCCTGTAGATTCAACTTAGTCCAATAAACCAAAGGCATTACGGTGATAACTAAATATTTTTGGTCTCTCTACAAATTGTCATTATTATGGCAGCACTTTTCTAAGCTGGAATTTCAAATCAAAGGCACTTTCATGCTAGAGTGCAGAAGAGTCACAATTAATTATTTGGTCATGAAATTTAAAAAGGCAGCATTTCTTAATACAATTCACTTTTCAGGGAGAACTAAGAATCTGTAACCTTTCCTTTTGGTATAGGCATTTCACTGTGTAGCAATGAGACTAACTGGTACAGCTCAGACCAAGCAGTCAAAGAGTGTTCCGCTGTGGAAAAATACAGATAGCTTTAAAAATGGAACCAATTAATAAAACAATATATAAAATTTATGTTAAGAGGCTAAAGGTACTTCTAATATAATACTAAGGCACTGCATCTTGTAATGCTTTGGCAGCTCAATTAAAAGGTTCCTACAAAAAAGTAACAGTAACAAGATAAGTACTTCCAGCTTACAAAAGAGCTCACAGTTTACAGGCAGCCTGTTGGACTACACACCCCACACTGAACAGTTGAAGGATTAAGGCTTTTAAGAATTAACATATACAGGGTATGGATCATTTACAGAAGTGTAAAGAAAAGACGATGGAAGTAGTTTCCCTAAGATCACAGATGTGAACACCAATAAACATTGTGACTTTTTATACCCTATAGTTACGGCATACGTTGCGTGCCAGATTCTGTTAAAAAAACTGTACCTGGTTTTGCAGTTTGCTTACATACTTTATATGCCTCGAAGAGTTTGCTTGTTATTATAAAAAATATATCATCACCAAAACCACAATTCAAACCCTAAATAAAAGACAACTTTAGAACAAAATTAAAAAAAAAAAAAGGGAAAAAAAAGTAGTTTTTGACTTGTAACACCAAGTGCTTAGGATAAAGGGCTACCGTTAGGCTGTTACAATGCAGTGCTTTTCCTGATGTGATTGTTAGTGTTAAAAATGAACGTTAAAAGAGACCTTACCATGGACATATTTCTCTGTTTGGTTCACAGAATAACAACTGAAAGATCATCAGCCTTAATACCCACCGACAGGTAACAGCTAGACATCACAGAACTCATCCACCCACAAGAGGTGATCTCGAGCTAGATTAGAGGCAGGCTAAGGAATTCAGGGAGTCAGTCTTCCTTCCTCTCAATGATGTTTGTACTGTCCTCTAACCTGAGTCCTTACAGGTGTTAAGTATGGACACGCAGCGACCCACTACCTCGGCCAGTTCTCATTCAGAGAATTAAACCATGGGCAATTTTAACAGAAAGTACTATGCAGAAAAAAAAAAAAAAAAAAAAAAAAAAGACTATCTTGTTTGATGACTACAGCACTATGCCTGGAGGTACATTACTGACTTCAGCAGTGCACGGGCTCGTGTGGTGAAGGGCAGGGAGGAGGGACCCACTCAATGATTCAGATGCTGCAAAAGCCCTCCCCAAGAACACTCTCTGCTGACTGATCTTGAAGATGGCTCGTGCTCAGACAGGCAGCCCCTCGGCCTTTCGGACACAGGTTTCTCATGGGAAGCCGCTGCTGGCCCAGCAGCCACTGAACCAGACACTGCTCGGGCAGAGGAAAAGAAATGGAGCAACACTGCCCGGTGTAGCCAGGAGGAAGGAGCTCTCTGTCCTGCTCTCAGATATGCGTACCTCGGACGACCACTCACACCCACATCCATGGTTCTAATCCTTACAGTATTATCTCCAGCTGTACTGGAGTCTTCCCTGAATATCTCAGAGGGGTGAATGCTACCACATCCAGCTGCAAAAGGACATCAGACCCCACGTGGGACGCACGTGTCATTTCAGATAAGGGCCTCACCAGTCAGAACCGGAGAGACAACTGGGAGAGCTGTAGGAGCACCATGATAAAGAGGAAAAGGAGGAAAAAAACACCCAAACAGCAAAAAAAAAATGTCCATTTTCCAATCTTCTTTGCCTGATGTTGGTTGTGATTTTCTAGCGCCTCATCGATATTAAAGCTGTTGATCCTTTCAGAGGTGTACGTACGTGTTCTTCTTTCAAACTGTTTTGCTTTCGGTTTACGAACGACTGGCGGCGGTTGCAATGTCAGTTGTTTCCATTCATCCATTAATTTCAGAGTTGCAAGTTTTTCGCTCAACTTATTAGAAAACATAGTTGTCCGTATAAAATATAACTGCACACACAAGACTACATATAATGCAAGTCTAAATCTTCAGTATTTATCTACTTATTGCAAAATGAGCCATCTTTTTCATTAAATAATCAAATTTTCATATTAGTACAATACAACTTTATACTCTTTTAAAATACACTAGATATGTTAGGGGTAAGGGGTGATGTTTTCTTTCTCTGCAATACCTGTTGGAAAGTTTAATGGATTAGAAGATTAGTTTTAGCGTTGAGAAAAAAATACAAAATTTGCCTAATTTCAGGACCTGTTTCTAGCAGGAGGTTCTTAAGGCTATAGTTTTCATTTGGTTTCAAACAGAAAAATGTTTCATTTTAAAAAATAATTTAGTGAATTACATTCGTCCGTATCTTCCACCCTAATTAGTTACAAAGATAATTCTATAAAGATTATCAACTTCATGTACTCATTTACAGTTATAGCTAAAGATTCATTTCAGTTTCACTTGCATTGTAAAACAAGTATTTCATGGTGGAAAAAAAACCCAAAATAAATTCTTATAAATGCTGTCAGTTTTTCCCCACGGCAAATGCTCTGTCATACATTTTTCTATCAGAATTAAAAATAGGCCTCCACAGACAGAGGCGTTAGGTTCTTAAATACAGTCTTCCCAAAGAACTGTGGTTTACAAATTTGAAGAACACTTAGTTTTAGAAATAATTTTTACAACTGTACGAGAATTCACAGCTACAATTATATAGGAACACATTAAAAATTACTTCACTAAAACAGGATTTAGAAAAATGTGGGTGAAAGCTGGGCCAGAGGCACTGCAACTTAGTGTTGAGGTTTACAGTCTGTGTTTTGATAAAGAAGTGAAATGAAGTGTATATATAAATAACTGCTCAGTCCTTTACGAGCCTGTAGATATGATGCTGTGCTCCATGTTCACTGTTCGACACTTCAAATACACAGGCCATGCAGAGCAGGGTTTCTTGTGTATCCCTGTTTGTTACGACCTGTTTGGGGGGGAAGGAAGAGGTAGACAGTGTATTACAAGCGGGGAAACGCCAAGGCCAAAACAAGAAATGACTGGCTTAATTTAGACACTCTGGAGCTGCGACTGTCTGAATCGTGTGTCATCCGGCTTGCTGGTTGGCGAGCTAATGCGCACTCCATGCGATGCTCGCACCCCGTGTGCTGGGGCTGAGCTGCAGGGTGGGCACTGAGCGGCAGCCCACCCTGGCCACTGCCCTTGGGTCTTGGCATAGCCTTCCTCAACCCAAGTCCCAGTTCATCAAAGGGAAACCAGCACGCTCCTGTCAGCTGGCAGCTGCTGGTGGAAGGGCGGCCGAGCAGGGAGCATGCTGGCTCTGCCCTGTGCTGCCGGAGGTAGCGGCTTCAAGCGCTCAGCTGAGGTGCTGCCGCAAAGCTGCGGTGCAAGCAAGCTGGGTAACTGGATGAAACTGGCTTAAAAGGCCACGGTGGGGCCCGGTCTTCATTCTCAGCTCACCTGTTGGGCGTACCCATTACTGCACGCTTTCTTGGCCCAAGAGCTGATTAACACTCTGCCATTTGCAGTATTACAAGTGACAGCTCAGTAAGCACACGCTAGATGAATGGGATGGTTCAAAGTTACTGCCTCAGGCTCCCTGCAAACACCAAGCACAGCCTTGTATGCCAAAGAGAGAAGGAAGCTGAATTTTTGGAAAGTAACAAAGATGTTTGTTCATGTTCTCAGCCAGCTTGGCCTTTTCATCCTTGGCGTCTGCAGTGCACGATTCCAAGAGTATTATTCTGAAGTCAATGGGATGATTTGTTTAGTAAGCAACATTACTAAGGGATTTGGAACCTGCTTCTAAATAGCACAAGTTAAGCAATCCATACAAAGCCTGAGAGACATGGAAAACTAAAAAGTGAGTCCATACCAATAAAATTGTAAAATTTTCCAACACGCTGTTCATCATGTATTTCTCTGGTAGATGCTTCAGCTTGTGTATGAAGTTGATCATATATTCACACATCGGAGAGCGATTTATTCTGTACACAAATCGGCCATTCTCAAACCTTGCATATTCAGTCTTAAAAAAGCAAACACACAAACCACCCAAAAGAGAGCATTTAGAATAAGATAATTCAGAAATGGGAAAAAAAAAAAAAAAAAAAGAAGAAGCAAATACTAAATCTGGATACTTTGTGTAGACAGGAAAAAAAAAAGTGTCTCTCAGACACACACGCCTACTTGCAAACTCCCTGCCTGAGCTCTGCAGTGCCTTGATAAAAATTCAAGGGCCCTTTATTAAAGGCTTTGTTAGAACTACTTGTTCTCTAACCTGTGAATTAAAAAAACCCAAACAGCTGAGGATTACACAAAGGTAAGTCCAAGTCAAGTAAAAATTAATTAAGCAGAACACTCTGTGGTAAGATGATTTTACAGTTGTTTCAAGGCAACTGTCTGCAAAGGGAACAGCAAAAATAAGCTTATATATTTATACATAAACATACCCGTAGCTATACTGTTGAATGATGACATAGGCAATTTATGAATTACAGAAAGATGCAATAATATAGGTGGAAGAAAACCAGGCTGGTTTAGATTTCAGGGGCTTACAAAGGGCTGAAGGAGCAAGGCTTGTGACTCTTGGACTCCTGGTGCTCAGCTACCCATTGCTTAGATGAGCTACTCAGTGGCCTGTGGGTTTTTTCCACTTTCTCTATGATTGGAATGACGGAATTGATGGAAAACTTCTCTATGGTCACCATGCACAGAAAAAGTATTTAGTGTGAGAAGGACATGCTCAAGGGTTCAAGACATCCATAAAGGCTCAACCTGCAGCTCCAGGCTAAAATTTCCATACAGAAACTGCCTCGCCGATAACAGATGTGGGTGTGGGACTTACACAGAAGTTCAGTGGAACATTATATAGCACAATGGTACATAGTGGTTAGCTGCAGTACAGCACAATAAATCAACCTGACCACGCCATACAGGGCTGCATTTAGAAAAGGAAAAGAAAAAACCAAACAAAGGCCCTTGCACAGTAAGAAAACATTCAACTTTGTATTGAAAAGCTGCTGGGGACTGGGGGAAAGCATTCCTTTCCATGCTTAAAATAAAATAATCATGGCTATAGACAAAACACAGTACACCATCCATAGCTTTAAAATGCTTGAAAAAAAATAATCTAGCTTATTGAGAGAGGGCAGCAGGTCACTGTAGTGTGCTTCCAAACGGGCTGCCCAGCTGGTTTGGCAATGGGAGTAAAAGTGGTTTTGGTTCAGGTCTTTTCTGCCGGGTGATTGAGGAGGTGGCACTGGTGTCAGGGCTCCCAGCAAAGGGTGACACAGGCAGGGTGGAGGAGGGGCTCTAAAGCAACAGGTACCTGCCGGGTCACCCTTCACACAGCGATTTACAATGAGCCCAAACACTGCTGGGAAGGAAAACTGTCAAGAAGGATTAGAAGAAGGAAGGAAAACCCAGATAAAGGCAAAAACGAGAGAGCAAAGCCTAAATAGCAGAATGAAAGAGGAACATCCCACACATCCCATCACAACACCTACCTCTACTTTTTCTACTACTTGCTTTCCAAACGAGCAGACTTTGGTGGAACAGGTGATTGTCATGTTTTCTGAGCTCTCGTACTGACTGGTGACTCCATAAAACGCTCCTGTATCATCTTGAATGTTGCAGTTTAAGTCAGCCTGTTGGAAAAAAAGTAACAGAAGATTTTATTCTTCATTTGACAATGTCAACAGCATAAGCTGCAGTTAGGTCACCATCATTTTCAGAACTAAGGGAGAGACGGAGGGCATTTTATAGTGACAACAGTGACAGTGGAACAGATAATGAGGATTACACAAAAGTAAGTCCAAGTCAAGTAGAAATTAATGAAGCAGAAAACTCTGTGGCAAGATGATTTTACAGTCGTTTCAAGGCAACTTGAAACGTTCTGTTGCAGTAAAAAGCTTAGGGAAGTGGCAATTTCTTCAAACTTTGAGCAACAAAAGACGAGCCAGTAGATCTGTGGGCTACAGGTGATGCTCTTGCCTGGCAGATAGTTGATGAAGTCCCTGGGGCAAAGGGAACTATCAGCTGCGAGGAGCCTGGCTCCAGAGCTGACTCCTCTGGAAGGATCCTGCCCTGCAACTTCAAATTCAGCCAAGCTCCTGAGGGGTCAGAGTTCACTTTCTCCTTTTCCCTTCTTAAAGCAACGAACTCCTGATGGCTGTGCAATACCGACTCCATCTCTGAGAAGACTTTGTCAAGCCACGTGGCCCTGATTCACCAAAAGACCTCCCGGAGCTGTAAGATGCAATTCACAGGCTTCCCACAAGCTGTGCGCACACTGAGCCGTGCCTGCTGCACCAGGAAAATGGTACTGGAAGTATTTCCTGAGTCTTCTCTGCAGCCTGAATAACTATCCAGCTGCCTTTGGCATCTAGCAACAGAGATTGATACTTGCAGGATCAAGTGAAGGGCAGTGCTACCCTTAATTATTTATATCCAAATCCAAGTCACGTGCACAGCTACAAAGCGGCAGTGTGGGTCACGTGGATCTGGTCTCCCCGGGCCTGCAGCAGCACTGAAGCTGTTCTGCCACTGTGCTTTGTCATCATGAATTCATTTTCCAAAGCCCTCAACTTAAAAGAGCACTAATATGGATACGGGCAGCGTCTGGGGATAGCCACAGCTGGATTTGTTGATCCAGGCATTAGCTCTGCTGACATCGTTGGTGCTCAAGGAGACAGTGGGCAGGGTTTTCTTTTTATGTGGAAATAGCTGCTCAGCTACTGCAGGGTACCACCTAAGAATCGCCTGCATTGTTCGCTTCCTCCAAGACAAGTATTTTAGCAGGGAAATGCACTTTTGCAGCTGTTTCTCTTCCAAGTCCAGCTCTTCTCGGTTTGGTCGCTAGCAGTGAAACGGAACACAAAAAGTTTGACAGATACCCTCGTGTCTACCTTGAGACTTTTTTTATAACCCCAGTTTACAGGTATGTTTAGTTCCTAATTAGAGTGGCCCATTTATAACCCTGCCGTCACTATAGTTCGGGTCATTTGTAACTGCTGTTTAATTTTTAACTAGGCAGCAACTCATTAATTCTACTTAGTGTCTGCAGTCCTTATTTGTGGCCCAACATTGTGAGGCAATCTGCTGATAAGAGCACACAGCGAGCTGGTTTGTGGTAAAGAGGAGACACAGGTCTACAATTACTTCAGGCTGGCTTTGGTAAATTAATCAGTGGAGAGGTATCCTGACGTTTACCCCCAGTAACACAAAGAGCCCTGTAAGTCACGTATTTTGCATAACAGGAAGAAATCCTATCGCTCTTACACCTTGTTCCTTGCAGATGTTTTGCATGAGGTCAGCAGTTACTGGTTCCTGTACAGCTAAAGCAGCGTGTGGATGGGGAGCTGTAAGGAATTGTTTCAGGCTAATAGAAAAGAAGCAATTTGCCATCACAACTGGCTTGCAGTCAGAACATGACAAACACCTAAACATGACAAACACCTAAACGTGACAAACTGTAGCAGCCATCAGCCGTGACACTGCTGCTCCACCAGAATTTCTGAGGAATAGGGATTTCTGATAAAACAAGTGCCTTGCTGTAAATAATAATAATAATAATAATAATAATAGTGATTATTCCTGCTGCTACCACAATTGCAGTTTTACTTGAAAAACACTTCCTTTTTTACCTTTCAGATACAGGCAAAATCGTTAAGAACCTGTAACTAAAACACTCCTTACAAATTCATCTTCTCAGAAGAGTCAACTGCATAGACCTTACATTTCAAACTGCAGTCACGACTGTTTATAGAGTTAAAAAAACCAAGAATAGCTTCTTATCTGCTGCCTTCTGAATTTGAAGCCCACTGAAATAAGTGTCTAATTGTATTTACATGCTGACATTTAACCTGGAAAAGTAACACATGTGGCCATCTGGCACTCCCACAGCTCTTCCAGCTCTTGCTGAAATGAGCAGGAGTCCTGTGTACACAAAAAAATACAGGTTGGGGCTCTGATGTTTGAATTAGGAACGCTTGAAATTATCAACTGTCGTGATTTCCTCTTAGGCAAGCACGATATTGTTGCAAAAGCCCCGTGATGTACGTTGTAGGTGTGAATTACCTTTATTTGCACTTTGATTTATTTTTATTTATTCTAGCACTCAATAAAGGTGTTTCCAAGGAAGGATAGAATTTTCCTTTTAAACACCAGTATTCATGTTCAACTGATTACAGGCTGCTGAGAGCTGAAACTTGAAGACTCCTCCAAAAAGTATAAGGGCAATATAAGAATCACAAGCACTGGCAAATACACTCAAATGGAGGCTTCACCAAAACCTCTTTTAAACCGAACTGAATTTTGCCTGTTCTCACATGCCAAAACAAACCTTTCCCCTCGGTCTGGTTCAAACTTCCACCAGAGGCTGAGTATGAATGCTAGGGCAGCATGTGCATCACTGCAAAGAGGGGATTGTCACCTCAAGGATGTGTTCTGAAGCAGGTGTTGAAAGCTTTGCTACATGCTGAATACATTTAGAGAAGAAAAGACAATCACTGCTGGGAAATGCAAAACCTGGCTTAAAAATCATAGAATCATAGATTTGTCAGGGCTGGAAGAGACCTTAAAGATCATCCAGTTCCAACCCCCCTGCCATGGGCAGGGACACCTCCCACTAGAGCAGGTTGCTCACAGCCGCATCCAGCCTGGGCTTAAAAACTTCCAGGGATGGGGCTTCCACCACCTCTGGGCAACCCATTCCAGTGTCTCACCACCCTCATGGGGAAGAAATTCTTCCTAACCTGAATCGACCTATCTCTAGTTTTAATCCATTCCCTCCAGTCCTATCACTGCCTGACAGACTAAGAAGTCCCTCCCTAGCTTTCTTGCAGGGCCCCTTCAGATACTGGAAGGCCACAATAAGGTCTCCCCTGAGCCTTCTCTTCTCCAGACTGAACCACCCCAACTCCCTCAGTCTGTCCCCATAGCAGAGGTGCTCCAGCCCTCTGATCATCCTCATGGCCCTTCTCTGGACACGTTCCAGCACATCCATATCCTTCCTGTAACAGGGGCTCCAGAACTGGACACAGTACTCCAGGTGAGGCCTCACAATAGTGGAGTAGAGGGGGAGAATCCCCTCCCTCGACCTGCTGGCCACACTGCTCTTGATGCAGCCCAGGACACGATTGGCCCTCTGGGCTGCAAGAGCTCACTGATGCCTCATGGTGAGCTTCTCATCCACCAGTACTCCCAAGGCCTTTCCTTCAGGGCTGCTCTCAAGCCAGTCACTGCCCAGACCCTATTAGTGCCTAGGATTGCCTGACCTAGATGGAGGACCTTGCACTTGGTCTTGTTGAACTTCATGAGGCTGGCTTAAAAAATGATGGTGAAAGACTTGCTAATGAAGTTGTTATGGCTTACATAGTATGGGCTTCGTCTACACCTGAAAGCAAAGTGGTATTTCTTGAATTGACGAAAGTTGTTTGTTTTTGTTGTGGTTTTTTGTTTGTTTGTTTTTCTTTCCATAAAAATGGTCATGAGGCTACCAAAAAAAAAAAGCTGTGCACAGCTGTGGCTATGGGAGCTGTAGCGGAAGCTTTGAGCAAGAGTAAGGTGATTACTGTGTTACCCTGGTATTCAGTTTTATCAGGCTCCTTACTACAGTATTGATTCCAGTTTTTGTGTCTACATTTTTGAAATGATGTTGGAAAATTGGAAAGCATTCAGAAAAGAGTTACAAGAATGATTTCAGGTCTGGAAAACATCCTTTGTAGTGAATGACTAATGAAACTCCATCTACTTACTTTTTCCAAGGGAAGTTTTTCCATGACTTTGTCATAGCCTACAAGTTGCTACATGGGGAAGAGTCTTTTGATAGATTAAATCTTGCAGAAAAGGACAATAAAAGTCAGAAAGCTAAAGCTACACGAAAGCTAAATGAGAAACGAGGCAGAGGCTGGTAGCCCTGGTGGCAACAAAATGCTGGCAGAATTCTCAAATATGGTGGAATCACCATTACTTGGGCTCTTTTTGTAAGCAAGGTAAGTTATCAAATCAACAGGGCTGTGTAGTTCAAGCAGGCTGATTGTCCAGAGGCAGTCATTTCTTAGTGAGGTTCACTGCCTACATCACAGAAGAGACAAGATAAATATAATGATAGCAAAATTGAAATACAGGAGTTTATCTCATTAACCTCAATTAACCCTCTGCTTATAATCTCCTTTTTCAACGATTCCTGTGAAAAATGTGACAACAGTCAAGCTTCTGGAGCACTGTGCTTGCAGCTTTGCCTCCTTATGGCCTGGGTACTTTGTCTCTAGCATTTCAGACTCAGGTTGCAAGTGTTCCTGGGCTGTAAAGCAGCCTTCCCTCTGTAGAGCTTCTCATGCAGCTATGCTCTGACCCATGGCTCCAGAGTTCAGGTTGGTGAGCATGACTGTAGCGTGTACAGATAAATAGCCTTTTGAATAGATTGGCATGATTTGAAATATAATGGCATTTTGAAGATGATGGTATGAGCACATGTGATGAACAGGAGCCCATTTACTCATTGAATTTTAAAATAGAAGTTCACAAATTAGGAAAAAAACCCCAACAACTTGAAAACACAAATGGGTTAGTGTATTTTTTTTTTTTACTTTCAAGAGTAAAACTAATTTTTATTTATTTCTAAGAGCTGAGACTTATACAAGCTGAGTGCATTTGGAGGTGGGAGAGGCACTCAGCTTTCTGGCATTCTGTCTACAGTGGTTGTGTAAGAGCATGATTAATTCACTAGTAAAGAACAGCCTGTCAATGGGTATCCCTGAAAATATTACCTATTAAGACCACTACGTGTTCGACATGCTGCATGGAGAAGCCTCTGCCAGTGTGCCGGGGCAAGCACCAAAACAGAGCTGGCTGCAACCGAAATAAAGAGGAAAAATCAATCAGTCAATCAATCCCAACATTCACTTCAGAAGAGCTCTCAGGCTCTGTGTTAGAGGCAGGAGGCAGAGGGTAGAGTCCTTGTGTAATAACGGCTTTGGCTCACAAAATAGCAACTCCAGCAAAAATTGCTGAGAAGAGTCTAAACTCTTCCTGCTGAGCAGAAGGAAAACAGCACCTACTGGAAACAGTGGGACCTGGGGAGGGAGGGCCAGAACAATTTACACTGGCATTCGGTAGCGACCATGAAGCGCGTGAGGTCACTTATTGCCAACATATAGGTTCCACCAACTGCTGACTGCGGGGAGGTGTGTTACTCATATGACCACATCATGCCTCCTCTCCTCCTTTCCAAAGAGCGATCAAAGAGCAGAGATTCCAAACCGTGAAGCAATTTTTTCCGAGGGGAGCATCTGGGCTGTTGGCATGTCTCTCCATGTGCTCTGTGGCAGCTCAGGAAGCGCACCCAGCTCTGCCACATGGTTGGGCTCGTGATGGACGGGCCGAGCTGCTCCAGCTTCCCAGCTGCTCGGCCCCTTCCACTCATTGTTCAGCCCTGGCCTGGGTTTGCCAAGGGCTCCTCTGCAGGCAGTGTGCGGGCTTCCTGCGCTGGGAGGGTTGTGATGGGGGAAAAGAAAATGGCTGGCTGCTTTCTGCCATCTCTAATTTGTTTTGCATACATTTGCATGTCGGCCATAGACCCATTCCCGTTACGGCTCCTGTTTGTGAGCTGGAGAGCATTTGCCAGTCAAAGTTGGCAAGGGTGTGTGTGTGGTTGTGCAACAGAAATTACATGGGAAGGAAGGAAGGAAGGAAGGAAGGAAGGAAGGAAGGAAGGAAGGAAGGAAGGAAGGAAGGAAGGAAGGAAGGAAGGAAGGAAGGAAGGAAGGAAAAAAACCCCACAAACCAGGCAACGGTAGCCACGATTGTGCGTGCGTGCATGTGTGTGAATGAAGGGCACAAAGAATCTCTGCACCTTTTAAGACGGCTGGAGGCACATGGCGATAAATTCAGGAGGGGGTGGGAGGAGACCACAGGCACAAGCCATTTCTGAACACTGATTACATGGGTAAATTGTTTGTTCCAGTGTATCACAAAGAGAAGGAGCATTATTTTTCATGCCACAGCTGTTTTGAATAAGAATAGGAATAAACTTAACCATCCTCCTCATGTTACTTACCGCTAATTATGGCATATATTTACATCTATAAAACAGTGAAATTTTGGGGGACATAATTTAATGCCCCTTTATTGTGTAGATTCCTTTATTTCCATCCCACATTTGAATTTCAAAAATGTTTAGGACTTCAAAGCATCTTTAAAAGCTTGCTCTAATTATAATATGCATTACTTTCTGAAACTCCTAGTTTGCATTGCAGATTCCTGCAAATAGAGGCATTCATTTTAAACATCAATTAATATCATCCATGCATCTTCAGATGAGTTTGGGCCTTTATTTCAGAGTTGCCCTGAGCTCTGTCTAAGCTTTCCTCAGTTTCAATAATAGTTCAAGCAACTGCAAACATTTAAAATTAAGCCAGTGGCTCAGATCAGTAGAAAGCCTGACAGCCCAATATTAATTTGTATCACCCGCTTTATTCCTGTGTCACTAGTTAGAAAACAACCTCCTCCTTTCAGATAGATTTGCTTCCCATAGCTGTTTCTGGTGCTGCAGAAGTCGGGGTCCGGGCTTGGCAAAGGGACACAAAACCCGCGGCCACATTATAGCAAGGGGTGCTGCTTATCTCCTGCACCCAGGGAAAGGTTTCAGCTGCAGATATTCTGCAGCCTCGTCTGAATTCCATTTCAGTGTTCTAGGAAATAACTTCTGCATTTATTTAAGAACATTTTTTGTTTGTTTTTGTTTTATAGCCCTGTAATCTCTGGTTTCATATCACCGCCACACAAATTTCCTGTGCTGTATGCTTAGTTCACTGTCCCTTATTTTCTCATTGTTCTGAGTGCACAACATACCAAGTAAAGCTCCTTCCACCTATAACAGCCCCTCTCTGAGGTGACTTCCCTGAACTCTGGTTGCTGGTGCCTACCTGGGATCAGCAGAAGAAGAGTCACTGCATTCAAGATGCAAGACAAGGGCCAGGAAATTGTTTTGCAGGGCTGAGGTGGTGTAAAAGGAGAAGCCTCTTCCTTTTATGCCTCCTGCACTGTTAGGAAGAGGCCCAAAAGTGTGACATCCAGATGTGTCACCAGGACTGAGGCCAGAAGCTCATCCATGCCCAGCATCAGGCCGTATTTCTCAGGAGATACGATCTGTATGAACCAATAAACCTCTGCAAGCCAAGCAACACTTTGCTTTGTACTCCATACCTGTGACGCTTTGCAAAGTCAACAGCACAGTTGCCAAACGTCTTCTTGCAAGAGCTCAGAGCTTTCCCTGACACTTATTTGTAGTCAAACCTTATTACCTTTATCACAGGGAAAACCATGCTGCTGAGAAGCCTCAAAAGAGGCAGAGCAAGAGGAATACTCTTCCTGACGCTTTCTGCCTTAGTCACCCTCAATGCAATCGCTTGTCTCTCATCTTCCTGTTTCCCACCTTTCCCTTCCACAGTAGGGAAGGGAACACCTGAACACAATACCCTTCATGCTGCCTCCAGCGACACACTGCCTTCTCTTTAAATCTGCTTACAGGCTCACCATCCCTTCTAGCATCAAATCCTCACCTTCACTTTCAAGCTTCCACATGCCATGACACCTGCCTGCTTTCCTCCTCCTCTTTCCTGTGACTTCTTTCACTTATATTCCCTGGTTTTATTCTGTTGGTTCTCCTTACAGCGCTTTCTCACTTTTACTGATTTGCCCAAATTCCTATTTCTCTTGTATTCCAGTTCCATAAAAAACACGGGCTGTCGCTGAACATTGACAATGGGATGCACAAGCTTACAGCGCTGAGCAAACCATCCACGGGTAAATGATCATGAAGGGAGAAGACAACAGAAAGGATGGGAAGGTGGAAATGGTTAAATAAAGGCTGAGAGAGAGTATTGTGAGTAAGCATTAGCCACGCAGTGTAAACAGAACCTGGGAGAGGTTGAACTCTCAGAGGAGGAGGAAGTGGTTGATGGTAAGGAGAGAGTGGGTACTGATTCAGAAATGGATATTTTATTTAAAAGAGATGGACAAGAATAGAAAAATTAATCTCTTTTCATATTAATAAACTTGAAGTTACTAATAAGGTTTGGTATCACCCCCATATAACAGCTGGGGAACTGAGGCAAGAGTGTTAAAGGTGTGCAGTGCTTGCAGGAGATGAGCAGAGAAGGCTGGCACTTGAATTCTCTAAGCCACGAGTACAACACAAATGTTAACGACCCAAAGAAGAGCTCTAATGGCTTTAGATACATCTCCGAGCATTCAGCATGCCTGGAAATCAGTTTCCACATTGAGAAAAAGCAGACCATACAATACATTAATGACTGTACCGCAAATCTCTGCTGCCTCCATGAATAACAGAAAGCCTGAGGCTTGTTATTCTCTGTGGGAACTGAGAACAGGTGAGTGAGGTGACACTGATTTTGCCAGCAGGTTTCACAAGTGTTTATTATGCAAAGCAGATTGGTGAGATGATGAACCTCCGTTCAAGACCACGCTTTGCAAGGAAATGTATTTAGGGGTCACAACCCTTAGTCTCCAAGCTCTGTTCCTGTGCAGCTGGATTTCTTCTGCCCTTACACTTGGCCTCTTCCCACTTCTTGCGTACCTGTTCCTGCCACATGCTTTCATCCCTGCAGGCTCCTTATCCCAAGTGCTCCCCTTTCCCACTGCCTCCCTTTTTTGACCCTGCATTCTCATCTGCCTTTTCCAGGCTCCTGGTGCCTGCTGGGTTTCAGTTTCCAGTTCTCTGCTGCCTCCTGTTCCTGGCCTCTTTGCTCAGCCAGTCCTCAAATGCTTGGTCTACAGCTCCCACACCCAGGTTTGAGCTATGTTAATTTCTCAATGGATTTCTTCTGCAGTCCAGCACAGCATCTGTGGATAAACCACTGAGTCCCTTCTACACCCAAATTTGAGAAAAGTCTCGCTCATTCTCAGTTTCCCGTTACAACTCTGGTGCCACAGAACTCTTGGCAAGATACGGGTTTAGGGTATGTACAAGGTGGAGAGCATTTCAGGTCACACAGATTAACTGAAAGCAAAAAAACACCAGGAAACCAGATCATAAGCAGTGATTCCAGATCAATCTCTTTTGGTATCAGCCTCAACATATTCACCCTGTAATTAAACGCTGAATATGCCCTGTTTTGTCATGGAGGTTTTAAAAGATAAATTTAAAGTGTTTAGATGATGACTCTTGCTATCAAAAGGAGTATACCACAAAAAATACCCCAACAAATTAATGAGTAGAAAAAGCTTGGAGATTTGATGATCCTTTTGGATGAAGTTGTAGCATCACTAGCATGAGATTTTGTAAATACGTTAAGAAAAATCCAAAGTATCAATGAAATTTATCACAAGAAGATAACATCTCAGCATTCCCTTCAAATTCTGTTTCACTCTTGGTCACAGCTGACGCAAACAGATACAAATTCTGGAGCAAATCCCATGGCCGCTAACAAAAAGTCAAGGGGGAAGTAGATGTGCTCTAGCAACCAAAAAATGTTAAATTAAAGCCTTGGACCCCTCCCAGGCTCACAGTCATCCTGATGCACACCCCATTGAAATCCTGCTTGGGTCTATCTGTGCAAGGGTGGACTGATGACAGCACTGATACTTGCACTATTTGCATCTGGCAAGAGTTCAATATTTGAAACACTAAAAAGCGTTTTCTACCTTCCTGGAGCTCCTCCATTTTTCCCTGGACCACTAGATGGCAGTTCCCCCTTGACAAACAGGCTCTGGGTACCTGGTTTGCTCCAGCCCAGCAGCTGTGTTCAAGCACAGTTGAGGCAGACATCTGCCTTGGATGCCATCTGCAATGCAGGCGGCTTGTGGAGCTGGCAACAAGAGTGGCTCTGGGCCAGCCTCCTACCTTTGCACTTTTAAATGACGACTGAGGACATTTCCACAAGCACCCCTAAGGGTGATAAATCCTGACCACAGGCTTTATCAACAAGAGAGGTTCTCCACATCATGTCTTACTCACCCAGAACTTTACGAGGAAGAAAGCATTTTGGGGCCCCTTCCCAAAGAGTTCCTTTAGGCCACCCTTCTTTTCAGGAAATTTGTCATAAATCTGACGAATGTCCACCGACTCAAGCAACGGGTCGCTGTACGAATGGTTAGCGTGTCCAATGTGCACGAAGAGGTGTTTATTGTACTGCAAGAAAGAAAGGGGAGAATCAGTGCTGTCCCAAAAGAACAGAGGTTTATCCTAGAAGGGGGCTGCGTGTGCTTCTGCAGAGGGTAGCGCACTTGGAGGGGTTAAGTGACTTGCTCATTGCTCCTGGACTATGATTTCCATGAACAACTTTAGTGATTGTGTCATAGCTCCTTGTGAACAAAGGTCAATATACAAAAACCAACCCTGCTTCACTACTGCAGACCATGGTCATCTTCAAGGGAGTAATTTATGCTGAAAGACGCAGCAGCAGCATGATGTTAAAGAGCCCTTCACAGGGCATAATAAGATGAGTATGCTCACACAGAAAGCCCATTTCTGCCTCTTTAAACCATGCCTTTTAATGTCTAGTGTCCCCAGAGTCTGAATTTCTGCACCACAGAGCCCATAAATATACACCTTTTGTTTGTCTATTAAAAAAACCCCAAACCTCTATCTACAGCGTGTGCTAAAGTCACTTAACTACAAGAGGTGGAAGGCATTTTCTTCCAACTCCCGAAGGACAATAGTGAGAAGGCCAGTTACTGTGCTGCTGTTGTTATAGAAGTAGTCCTCTTTGTATGTCCTCCAGTGTTTCAACCCATTAGAGAGCCAAACTTTTGCCCCTTTCCTCGGGAGCTAGCTCTATAGATGACCATCTCTGCCAAAACACATTCAGCTTCAATTTCCTACTTCTTCGCTTCATCCCATTGCACCTCATTATAATCATGGGAATCACCTCAGAAACCCCTTTCCTGCCTGGGGGGAATCCTTGGGCCCAGTGAAGTCCACAGCAGCCCCTACTGAGACCAGTATGGTCGCTGAGGGGCTGCTCCTGTACGTGCTGAAAGGAGTACCTTTCAGTACCTGAAATGCAAGTGGAAGGGTGAACCTTGAAGACTCTCCAGCAGCAGGGAGAAGGAGCTTGAGAGCGGTCCCGTTAAACGTTGGGGGTTTTTACCATGCAGATCACAAAACATTTTGCTAGCTCGATTAAAGGGAAGTTGATAATGCAGTCAGTGAACACCAGAAAACCCTGTCATACTGAACAGATGCTACATATAAGGGGCAATTCCCAAAAGCTAAGCACAAATAAAATATTTAAAATCCCAAAGCAGACCTCATTTAAGCTATTTTGTTTACAATATACCTGCCGAATGAACAAATTGAAATGACAAATCTAAATTAATTGGACATCTACTCAGAGCCTTCCTTTGGTGTAAGCAGTCTTCCCTAGCAGATGTCCAAAACTCTGGGGAAAAGGAAATGGACTGGCTAGATTTCTGCACTTAGGAAGTTAAATTGGAATCTGTTTAAGAATCATCTAGCACAGTGAAATTTGAATTTAGAATCAGAGAACACTCATCTGCATACGGGGCCAGAAATGAGATAGGGTCCTTGCTTTTTACAGGCTTCTATTTCTCTGGCAGGGTTGTGGAAGGAAAAAGGAAAGAGTAACTTTTTTTTCAGGTGTTTGCACAAGCAAGTCCAAGTCCTGGAGCACCAGTTCCATGGATTTTCCTTGCAGCCCCCTTTCAAAACTGCTTCTTCTACGCACAAGTGGAAAACTTGCCCAGCTTTTACTTAGTGGATGTGGAGCCCAAAAGGGGCAGAGCAGATCCAAAGAAGCTGGTTCTGCCTCGAAGAGGAAACAGTCCTGGCAGAAAAATAAAACAGGTGGTGGGGAGCTGACCGCTCCCTCACCCAGCACTGGTTTCATTTGCAAGCTGATCATTCACACATGACACAGGAAATCATTTCACTGGTTGGCAACCATGGGTGCCTACGGTAACAGTGTTGGCTGCCAGACTTAGCAAGTTACTTTAGCCAGGAGTGGCAAAAGTGGACTAAGGAGACATTTTAACATGACAAAACAAACAAAGCCAAAAAAAAAAAGCAAAGTAATATGAGAAAGTGCCATGGCTCCAGCTTTGGATGGTTGGTTGGTTTTTTTTTTTTTGGTCACTGTTGTCGCACATTTAACTTGCAGAACTGTGAGCAAATAACTAAAGTCATGCTGAATATTTCTTGTGTATCTTGCTGCCTCCTGAAAAATGCAGATCTCAGTAAAACATATCAGGGCCCAGTGTATCTGGGAGCTGCCAGGAATGCAAGAAATGAAATCCAGAAACCTGCTACCAGGGGTGAGGTGCAGGAGGTGGGTCACCAAACGTGGCTATTGACAGAAGCCTATCTACGATCAGGCAAACAGCTCAATTTTTCAAGTAGCGTGATGAGAATTCCCCAGAAGAGGTAAGCACTTCAGCCTTCTCAGAAAAATTAAGATGAAACTTTTCCCTTCCCCCAGCACTTCTGTGGCTTGTCTGGGAGTGTCCAGCAGTTCTGCTCAACCTGAGGACCTGAGATGCCCCAAAACATCTCTCTGCTCTCCCTTGTTCAGCATAAAGGCTTGAAAAACCATTCTCACCATCAATGACCAGGTTATTATTTATTTTGGGATTGTTTCCTCTCAGTCTTCTCTGCCGGTGTTGTTCCAGGTTGTACAAATAACCACATTTTTACAGGGAGAGAACTGAGGGCTCAAGTTCTCCTGCACCTGGGAAAGTGTCTTCCCCCAAAGGGTGTCTCTCTCAAAGGTGGCCCAAAGGTGGCTGTGGAGTGAAGGAGGAAAGGACACCTCTATTTTACAGTTTGGCAACTGCAAATTCCCAAAACAATTCACACACAGCACCTTATGCTGCAAAGCAGGAAAAGATACAGATTGCTCAGGATCCAAACTGTAGTAAAACCAAACACATTTATAGGAACATGGAGCATTAAGTCTTAATACTGTTTAAATATAAAAGCAAAGTTAAAAGCAGCTGTAAAGCTACCACAGTTGTCTGTGGAGCTCGCCAAAGCACCAGATGCTGCTGCAGCATAATTTCTGAGCGGGTACAGTAGGACAGATGGTATGACATCACCTGACAACATTCTTAGGACAGAAATGTTTATTTTGATACTGCAATGTGTGGTTATTTTCTCTTTATGTTGCTGCAATTCCCATGCTAAGTACAATCATTACTAACCTAATTAGAAATGGCATATTCCTACCAACTAACAAACGAGAATCTAACATTCAGAGCAGGGGAAACAGACACTGAAATGATCCCCATCGTTTTTATACAGACATTACTCCATGACAGGAATTTATGTGTAGATAAAAGAAAAGCAGGTAAGTTCTACGCCTGTATTTTTCAGTCCATCAGTGTCTGAAAAGCTGAATAACATCCTCATTATTTTGAGAAATCATTGGTATTTTAGTCCGAGTATTCCAGAGCTGTCAAAGTCCATTAGGTACTGAGGAATTTACTCATGCTACAGCATTTAAAGGATTTGTATCCAGCATTGGGGTAATAATGTGCTTTAGATGCTGTAAACCCTCACAGATCAAGTCCGATATTTTTTTGAGGATAGAAACTACATAAAAATACAAAGAGAATTTTCAGCTACATCTTCAGGGTCTGCATTACACGACATGCCCTGGAGATGGCTGCCTCTTACTGAGCTCCTTTCCTTAAAAAAATCCCAACTATCCAAAGAATGCAGTAAAGCCATGAAATATGACTGTTGTCAAATAATACCACAAGAAAAATTATAATCCACTTAGGAATCTAAAAGAACCAAGACAAATTGCTAATGGCAGGGGATGCGAGCGTTTAAGCTGGTGCAGAACAAAGACAAACCACCTACATTTGTTTTATCAGCCAGCATATATATTTGTAACAGCTCCTCACCAACTTGCGCTTATATTCGAAGGCAACAGCCTTTCCAGTCCATGAAACACATGTTTGCAAATTGCTCCAGCTCTCCCTGCCACATCCCCATGCTTCCCTGCACCCAGGGAGCCAACACCAAGACTTGACAGGTCTGCACAGGGACAAGTCTTTTATTAACCAGTGGTGGCCAAGATGCAGGTGGCAGTGAAGCCACCCTCCAGCATCCAGAGCTGGTGGCTTGCTGGAGCGCACACTCCCATGGGACCATTGGGCAGGACAGGGAGGTGGCAGCCCCCCACCCCTGCCTCATCTGCCCTCCATGGCCTAGCACCTTGCTAGCTGGGCTGCTTCATCAGGTCTGTAGGCTCCTGCAAATTTCAAGCCTGAACAGCCAGGTGGGTGAGGCCGTCTCTGTATCATCACCAGCAGGAACAAGTCCCTGTGAGAAAACGCCATGCGCAAAGGCTGGAAACTTGGCTGGATCACGGTCTTGTGCGCCCAAAGAAACCCTACCACCCAAAGGAGAAGTGCATTAAACAGGCTCTGCTGCAGGTCTTGTTTCCTGACACAGAAGGACAGCCTCTTGGCTCTCTTGGGACCAAACACACTGTGTACTGGCGGTCGCAAGGAGAACTGAGGACGATGAAGGGACTTGAGCATCTCCCCTGTGAAGAAAGACTGAGGGAACAGGGGCTGTTTAGTCTGGAGAGGAGAAGACTGAGAGGGGATCTTACTAATGTCTATCAATATCTGCAAAGTGGGTGTCAAATGGAAGGGGCCAATCTCTTTTCTGTAGTGCCCAGCAATAGGACAAGGAACAATAGGTATAAACTTGAGCATAGAAAGTTCCACCTCAACATGAGAAGGAACTTCTTTACTGTGAGGGTGACAGAGGCTGGCCCAGGCTGCCGAGAAAGGTTGTGGAGACTCCTTCTCTGCAGACTTTCCAGCCCCATCTGGGTCTGTTCCTGTGTGGGCTGCCCTGGGTGACCCTGCTCTGGCAGGGGGGTTGGACTCGTTCATCTCCAGAGGTCCCTTCCAACCCCTACCATTCTGTGATTCTATGAACTGTCACAGCTCAAAGGCCAGGCAAGTGGAAGGCAGGTGGGACAGCCCAAGCTTTTGCTGCAATGAGAGAAAACAGCACTGCTCAAGTGCTGGGCATCATGCGGTGCTTCCCTCTGCCCGTTCACAGGCTGCTCCAACCCATCCTTTCAAAATGCAGTGCTGAGTTTGGAGGCTGATTACAAACCAGTCACTATGGCACCAGCAGCCCGTGCCCTGCCCAGCCGCAGCTCCGCCGTCTTGCTCGATCTCCTACATCTGACACTCTTTAATTTCCTGCTGATGTAAGAAAATCACTTGGCCTGCCGACAATTTTTCTTAGTTCTACCAAAACACTAGTAACTGAATATTTCATTCCTGATGCCATTGTCCTCCACTGAAGTAGACTGGGAGTTTTATTTCTCACATTTAAACGCTGTAACTGGAGTCTGCACCAACTCCAGTTATTACGGCCTTTAACACTTTCATGTGAAATGTTAATTGAACTTTCTACGCTCGTACGCTGATATACAAGTGTGTGGTCAAGCTAATCTCTCAAGAACCACCACCCATTCAGACTCCTGCTGGGATTTGCTCAGGGACTGAATCAGGACTGTGAAGTGAAAGAAGATCTTTGACTACTTTATGGCTGCAGAAATGGGGAGGTAAGTGATGAGTGAGGGTGGTTCCCAGCCCTGACATCAATGTTGCCCAGCACTTCCTAGCTACTGCCACAGGAGTCCCATTGTGGAACTGGGACTTGCTGGATTGACAGGTGCTCACACAAAGTTTTCATCAGCTTTCCTGCAGCAGTGAAGATGCACCCTTCTGTTCTGGCCTGTCTGATTTGAGACCCTGCCATCCCAATTCCAGAAGTGACAAGTGCTCAGATGGGAAAATTATGCTTGAATATAGGAAGCTCTCAATAACACTGAGTATTCTGCAAAATCAGGCTCATGACAAATCAAAGGGGACCCTCAAAATCAGTGGCCCATTCATTCTTTTGCACCTGAACTTCTTGGTTTGTCAAATGTGAGTAATAATGCCCCTTCATCTAAAAAATGACTGCACTAATACATCTGTGAAATGCAAATGGGGGGCATCATTAATTCCATTTGGAGGAGAGGTTAGACAGAGCACAGCAAGCAGGGCACTGGGCCACGCATTTCAACTAGAGAAGAAAACAAATAGTTGCTTATCAAAGAAAGGCCATCTACATCTCCACTGAATGCAGCAGGAACAAATAGACACGTGAGCATGTAATTAACTGCCACATTGTAGAGCAGATGCACGACGGGTCCCAACTTCTGAGAGCCTGACTTTGCTGCCCAGCTAAGCAGCTTGGGGGTGGGTGTAGGGGTGGGGGAAGCTGCAGCGGATTGAGGTGGGAGAACGTGGGGCAGAGGCACTGGCAGGTGCTCGGGGAGAGCATGAGGGTGGGCACTTGGGGTTCAGCAGCCGGGCAGCAGCACGGTCACAGCCCCTGGCGCTGCCAATGCAGCCCCTGCTCCTTCTCCCCTGCAAACAGCTCGGCACCATGGGAGGCTGTGGGAGGCAGGAGACCTCCCACCGTGATGAGCCCTCTGAGTCTACATCTCTCCTGGGCCCACGGTAGGGCTGCATGCCTAGGCTGGGTGCCTGGGCTCTGTTCCAGCTACCCCACTACCACGCTTGCTCCCCACACATCCCAGCCCCGTGCCAGGCTGGGCAGCTCCCCCTCCCCTGGCCGCTTCCCGAGTTGAGAGGAGCCATCGGTGTTGCCGCTCGCCTCCAGCTATGCGAGAGCCACACTTTTCACTTTGCTGGGAAATTTCCAGCAGCAGCAGTGGGTTTTGAGCAAAGGGACAGAGTATGCGTGAAGGCGGCGGCACGGTCCAGCCCCAGATGTCTTTCTACCCATCCTCAGCACTTCTCATGAGCTGACTTTGAGGACTAAGTCATGCTGGGTCTCTCTAGCACTCAGCCGCCTTTCCAGCCCAGGACCCTGCCTTGAAGAGACCATGTCCTAACACAACAACTGGGATGGGGGAGCTGGCCCAGGCCTCCTGCCACATCTCCTGGGGTCCCTGGGAATGCTACCAGGCAGGGGGGCTGCTGTGATGCCACGGTTTCAAGGTTGGAGCCTGTGTCAATACTGGACTCGCATAAAGTGGTTTCTTGGCACTTCTAACTATAGACACCTGAATATGAACATTTTACAGAGTATGATGTTCACTTCCCAGGACCAACACGTAGCTCCCCAGCACTGCAAAATAAAGGACCCTTGCATTTAGTTAAACTTTGATTTCAGAATAAAATGACCTTGAATCCTGAGTCTGCCTCCAAGACATTCAACCTCATGTGGATTTGCTTCCTCATCCTTTCACATCACAAAGCTACTAAACCAACGATTGCCTTACGACTGAAACACTGAACCACTTTTTATGCTGTTTACAGGGAACAGGGAAAGGATAAACAATGCTTATAACAATGGATATTGTTCGAAGATGGAGGGCTTCTTTTGAAAAGATGTCATTTATTTTTCATCACTTAGGTGGTTTGATTAACTTTAGTGAATTTTACTGCATTTAGCTAATGATGGCAGGCTGTTTTTATTGCCCTTGAGCAATTGCTTTCACTTTCTGGTTCTCAGGCACAATTCTCCCTGGGCTTACAAAGCCCTTTTACAGCAACGATAAAACCTGAATTAAAACACAAAGAGTATTTTATTTTTTCACGACTTCTTAAAATACATTTTGAAATTTGGACCTAACACAATCTGACAGTCTGGAGAAGTGGATTAATACTGAAAATGCCCATCAGCCATGCTCTTTATAGCCCTACATGGATATTTTAGATGTAAAGCTCTCTGAAGTGCTTGCAGTTGAACTAAATGTGTCAGCAAAAGTGAGAAACATCAAAGAGGAAGAGAAGAAAGGGATTTTTTTTTTTTTGTTGGGTGGTGAGATTGGGTTTTTATCCTGATTGGAAAGCAAGTTTGAATATATATATAAAATCAAATAACTGGAATTATTATAATTTCAGTGTTGTAGTCTTAGGATTTTATAGCTACTTGTATAATGGTCAATTGCCTAGATCCCTTTTAATCTGCTTGTGTACTCAGTTTATATTTGTTAGGGAACATGGGATTACTTGATTTAAGCATTTGTCCTGAACTTTGACAGAACCACTGCTGTAAACACAGAAAGCCCCCATGAAGGAAAATGTGTCATGAAAGCAACAGATGGGTACATTGAAAATATAGTTATATGGAGCAGGCAATATTTAACGGTAACTAAAAACTAAAACTGCTTGGACCTACACGGGCAGCTTCTATGCTCTATTTAGGAATTGCACTTGAGCAGAAAATGTCACAAAAGGAAAATACAGCTTGATATTTGTAAACCGAATTGATCTTTGTGTAAGGGGAGGGGTCATTTTACTCATCAGGCAGAGTCAGTACTCCAAGATTTTGCAACTGTGCCATCTTATGTTTCCCAGACTGTCTTCTGTCATGCAGAGTTATGGTGAGGGATGCTTATCGTTTCCTTTCTATATTTTTTTCTTTTGTAAATTGGAGCAATTTTGTGGCTAGGCAAGGGAAAAAAGTCATCAGCCCTCCACAGGTGACAGGACCCTACAGAGCGCATTTCCGACCCACCAGAATGCCCGCTCTAACTTAACTGCCTGACACTCAGGGGCTTCTGAGTGTCAAACCAACATACCAACTGCCATTGGAAGGAGCCCAGAAATGTTTAAGTCCCCACTGCTACAATGAATTTCCTGTGGGTGGACATTGGTGCCCGTGCACAGCCTCACTGGAGCCATCAGGAGTCACCACAGGCAGGCAGACCGAAATTTCTGATCACTGTACAGGGAAATAGACTGCAAGGAGCCCCCCCAGGATGACTTGCTCCTGGCCTCAGGTGCCATATCAAATGTGGCTTTTTCAATAAACTGCCGGCTTACATTTTAAGGTGGAATTGGTCTATTTGCCCCCACTACAATGAGTCTGCTTTTGGGTTGGGGAGCGAGGGAGAAAAGTCATCTGATTTTTAAGGAAATGGTGGAAACACCATCAAAATAATACCTTATGTCATTTTCTGTAGAAAGTCAGAAGTGTAATGAACATGTAACTATCATTTTTCTGAGGATGTATGAGAACTCTTACATGGCTCTTGCGTAGCAGTATATACATCTATTTGTTTCTGAGATCAGCAAGGGCACGAAGGCCTACAGGAGATGCTGCGACCACAGCACATGCACACGGGGCAAAACATCTCACTCAGCTTGCTGATTTTGCTATTTCAAAGTAGTAAAACCCCATCTTTTCTGGGCTGTGCAAACTATATATGCAATAAAATGTGACAGCAAGACAAAGAAAGAAGCACAAAACCAGAGGTGGAACTCGCATCTCCTTCACCAGCACTAAAGGAGGTGGGTAGTTGGCTCTCACCTCCAAGGAGGACTTTCAGTGAGTTGTGGAAAAGTCTGTGCATTGGAGAGGAGAAGGCTGGCGGGAGGCAGGGCCCCTGAGAGACATGAGGGCACCAGTGCCTCTTCCCAGTGCCTTTCCAGCAAAAGGCCTGCTGCGTCTCTGTGCCTGCCCTACGAGTGAGTCCTGCTGCCCTGGGTTGTTTTTCTATACCCTTGTTCAAGATCCAAATAAAGTTACTCAGTTTGATCTGAACAACTCTTCCCTTTTCCCAGGCAGTGTTGGTGACACACTGCCCACAGGGGCTCAACCCGCAGCTCCCCATGGTGCCTGCTCCAGGCCTTGCCCACAGCCCTCACCCAGTGCTGCCCCACTGCCCTTAGAGCATGGCTGTAAAGAATGACCTAAACTGGGAACTGGCTTTTCTTTGTGTCTCACTTTTGCAGTGTTACAGCACATGAGTCACTGTTTTTTTAAAAACAAGCCTGGGTAGGATGATGATCTGGCTTTTTTAGTAAACCCTCTACACAAATGCCCTGCATCTAATTGGTGGGTTTCTCAGCAGCACGCTCACGAGCTGGGAAGAGCTCTATTGGGCCTCACCGCCCTCTCAGCAACTCCAAACAACATCAATTTGCTCCAAAAAGGGCTTTATAGTACTGGTGGTAGCCATCCTGGGTAACAGTGCTTCCATTCAGGCCTCCAATCTTCCTCTGCATTGCGCGGGGTTGTGCTGCCCACAAAGGCGGGAGCCCAGCACGTCCCACCATCGCCATGCCACCCTCGCCGCATCACCTCCCTTTCAGTCTGCCAGGCACATTGCAAATGTACTGATGTCGCTCAGCTGGTTCCATGGCACAGATACTGGTGGTGTGATGGGCAACCATGTTATCTGTCAAGAGCGTGACTGGTTTGAGGGAGATTGTTCTTGGGAGGGAAAGCCATAAAAGTTACTTTGTTGCTGAGCTCTTGTTCACCCTCTTTAATGTAAAGCCACACAGATAGACAGAGGCCACACAACACACAGGCCCATGGGGTTTATGAGTAGTTTTGTGTTTATAAGAACCTATGGCAAAAGGATCATTAGGTGGTATACTAGTAAACCTGTAAATTGAAACACACTGAGATACCATTTCATTAACATACAGCCCAGTGATGCTGACTATAACATGGCCACGTCCCGTTTTCCCAACAATCCCGGCATGCAGCAATCCAGATACGGCAGAGCCCAGAAGTCAGCAGGAAACGTTACGTGGGTCCAGCAAGGCGAGGCCTCCAAGAGCCATGCATCGACCGGGCTGCCCGAGGAGAAGCCTGGATGCTGTGCCTCTGCCGTGCAAACACCATCGGCTGCCTGGATGCTCTCAGGGCTGCGGATGCAGAAGGGCTTCCAGCTGGACACTGGTCTGGAGGACACCATGGTGAACACCACTGGAGCCAAGAGCACCCAGAGCATGTGGGAATCAGCGTGGCGGGGAGGCCGAGGGATTCTGGGGACAACCTGCGGTATTTAACAGCCAGGGAAGTGCCGAGATAACCATACCCGCTGCCAAACATTTCCTCCCTCAGAGCTAATTCCACCTGGCAAAATGTGATGTTTCTCAAACCAACACACTGCCACATATTTAGTATATGAATAGCTGAGATGTATATTTTCACTGGGATGTTTCTCTGCCAGGAGCATTCCTCTGTTGTAAGGTTTCTGGGCTATGTCTCCAATCTCCATTCTGCAGGGTAAACACTCCATGGATAACACCCCTGGCCAGAGCCCATAAGTGCTATGGTTTTCAGTGCTGAATTATAAAGACCAAGTGATAGCTTCTCTCTGCTCCATATTTTACCAGGAAACTGAACAAGAACGACCCGTTTACACCACCCATTCAAGGCAGTATTTGCTTTTCAGAAATTACCTCAGCAAAACATCTCGAGTTTGAGATGCAAAAAGCCCTTTTGATTTATTTGTGATGCAGTAGGAATAGTGCCAGGCTGCTATCACTTGTTCTTGGTACATATATGCTGGTTAATATCAAGGTTGAAGGCTTACAAGTGATACATTACAGCCAACTGCATACACTACTCTTGCAGGTATAGTATGCAGAGTAAAAACCAAAAGAAAAGAAAAAACTTTGTAAATAAATTAAATAATTAAATCCAAACCTTGGATTGAACCTTAAGACATGATTAAAGATCAAGGAAGACTGAATGATTGGACATTTAGATACGTAACCTCAATTGAAAAAAAGAAAAAAAAGAGAAAAGATACAGTTCAATGGCACGTGCTTGAGAATCTGGAACCAAAAGGGACAATTCTGACACTCAGAGGCTATCCCAAATGTCAGAGATTGAAAAAAAATATGCATAGTTTCTATGCAAGTCCTTAATTTTTTTTCTGTTGGGAAATAGGTTCGGCTTAAATTTACAGAGTATGTGCTGAATTATTGCCACAAACACAATGCAATTTGGTACAACCATGAAACTGGGTCAGCAGTGAGACAGGCGCCATAGCAAACCACGCCTCCTTTCAGAGAGGCCTCTCCTTTCTGCAAACGGGGAAAAAGAAAGCAAGAAAGGAAAATATAGTACTGCAGCAAAAGGAATATTCCACTGAGCAGTAGCAAATGCAGAAACACCAGCTGTATTCCATCAGGCTTCACCCTGGAAAGCATTCTCAGAAGGTGAGGAGGAATGGAGAAAAGATGAAGATTAGTGGACACAAGGGCAACACTTACTGATTCGGGATCCCTCTGCTGCTCAAGGAAAGCTGAAAACTCTACCAGCCTGAGCTTGGTCGTACCAATCGATCGGCCCTGCCATGCAGGGACTGAGGGAGCTGGAGCTGACGTAGGCTCAAATCCTGAAATAAAGGAACCATTTTCATGAAGAAGGTGACAATTCCTCAGTTTATATTTTCTGAATTAGATTTAATTAGGAATTATGCATGTAGCCCATGGATGTTTATATTAATTTTAGCAAATAATGAATTCAGAATGAGCTGAAAAACACAGAACAGTATGTAGAAAAAGAGGTCCCAACCCAGCAAGGTAATAACATTGCAAATAAAAGATCTTCTTTGTTTTCTTGGGGCTGTAACTCAATGCAGAATTTTTGTTCAAATTATATACTAGGTTATAGAGGTTTATAGAGACTTCACGGAGACTTACAGCTGACCCTTCCTTGGGAACTGGCATCAAGACTCACAGGAGATATTACTGCCTTGGGAGTCAGGGGAACCAGTCTCCATTTCTAGCTCCTAATGGGCTACATGTTACAAGTAAATCACCTCTCTTTTTGCCTTTTTCTTCTGCCACTCTCAATTCCCCTCTCTTATTTAGAGTATAAGGTTTCTAAGACAGGGACTGTCTCTTACTATGTATTTGCACATTGGGTCTTTGACTTCTTTTGGAGCTTTTAGGCAGCATTATATTACAGATAATAATAAATAATTACTGTAGAGAGCTGAATCATACCCTAAAAAGAAGGTTTTAAATTGATAATAAAGAGGGAATGACATGATGGAGAGAGAGAAGGGATGTTAACCACCATCTCTAATTCACCTCAAGAGAAAGAATAAATGCTATCTCTTGCTCCTCATCATGGAAAATTAGATGAGAAGGAAACAAAACAGCAAAGGAAGTAGGGAAAGGCAGCAGCTTGAAGGCAAAACAGGTCTTGGGAGAGATGAAGGCACAGTGAAGGCAGGAAAAAGGTGCCAAAGGTTAGAAAACAAAATCCTGAACTAGGTTGAGAACCAGGGAGCAGTCACCATATCCTGTAATGGGAGTATGGCACCTGACTCCAACTCTCAAATTTAGGCAATGAAGGTTGAGGCTTGTATGAAATAGGGTATTACAAACATGACTGGTTAGACAGGAACAGGAGTGCTAATAAAGCAAAAACTCCTGCATGAGTTTTGGCTGATTCAGGAATATTAACAATCCTATTCTGAGAGAAAACATGGAAGAATAAAAGATGATTCAAAATGTCTTAGAAAACAATGTTATAAATTAGGAATATGAAGAAAAAAGAAATAATCAAGGATGCAGAAAGACAGCCTTTGTTTTAAGTGCTAAACAGCAGCAAGTTAGAAAATCATAAAAAAAAAAAACTGGGAAGAGACAGAAAATTGCAGTTCAAAGAGTCAGAAGCACGTCTTTTGTCAAGGGAGATGTAAAATTAGTTATCATCTCCAAAGAAATAATGATCTTTCCTGAAATTAGCCACAAAACCAGCTTGGGAAAAGGTGTAGGGAAGGAGTCATGGGAAGGGCTTGATCAATTGGAGCAGTGGAAGTCAGGATAAACATTAGGTATTGTCAAAGGGGTACCAGGCAGAGCACGATCTTCAGGAGGGGGAAGAGTTATCAACAGCGAGACACACAGAGATGTTTTATACTTTTGTCTAAACATATATGGTTTTGGAAGAGTTTTTAACCTCAGTTTAAAACAAATTGTTATTCCCATTACCCATGGAAGTGAGATTTAGCTATTAAAAAAGAAACTTGCATCTTATTACTCATTTTTCACAAAGCCTTTTCCTACAATAGGGAATGCTGACTGGAGATCACATATCACAACTCCTTGAATATGCATTGGTGCTTCCTGCCCAAAATGTTAAAAAAAAACCCAACCCAAACCCAGTGATTTTCCTTCAGATATAATAGGATATTGGGGCTGGCGTTTGGTTTGGCTCCAGGGAACATTAGATTTGGAGTAGTGGCTCTGTCCATCTCAGGAATTAATACATCGCATTCAGTACACAATTCAAATCTTTTTAAAGGAGAGTATAAATGGAAGAATTACCTGAAATGGGAGCTGTGACTGATGGCTGTATAGGATAGGCCTGCTGAACGAATGGCTTTACGCTGGAATAAAGAGTTACACGAAAATCATACACCATGCCATCCACAGTAAATTCCATTAAGAGTCACACAGTATTAAAAAAATACACAGTCAATGACCTTTACTCACAAACACATCTCTTCCTTGCACAGCATATTTAACAGACAGATGGCAAAAAGGTAATAGAGAGAGAAAGGGATAAGAATTACACCCAACTTAAAGTAAGGAGCTCATCTGCACTCAGTCACACAGCAGGAAACCTGACCTGCCTGTCATGAGTGTCACAGCAGATGTGGGTGGTGATTGCTTTGACTGACAATAAATCCAGAGGACACTGAACCATGGTGCACGAAGACTCCCATGGACCTCGAGGGAACAAGGTGGGGAGAAGCTGAAACATAAGGGCTGAAAACGTAACACCTGACCAAGGAGCAATGGATTCCTTCTCCACGTGGTGCCGCTGCTACCACTGTGCCGAAGGGCAGTAACCCCGCTGACCGCAGTCATCTCCTGCCCTGCACACAAATATGTCCCCCTTGCCTCCAGTATTCCTCATGTACTTAAAAGAGGATGGAAGTATTCATTCTGGAAACTTATTCATGGGCAAAACCTTACTAGCTGCTTCCCTGCAACTACCATCGCATCTCACCACGCAATGGGAGAAAAAGGATTGTGCTTGTTAGATGTTCAGCCTCAGCTTTGAGGTCTGGGGTCCCTTATAATTTTTTGCATGTGAGTTCATATCCCGGTAAAGCCTCTTCCTTTCCCTAGAACTACCTGTGCTTCCTTCTTAGCAAAATTTGCAAGTTGTTGCCTCACTGAGACTGTCTGGCAGCCAAGTGCACGAGCCAGCCCCACGCTGCAAACAGAAGCATATTTTCATATATTCATATTTTAACTCATTCATATTTTAACTTCCAGACTTACTCTTGCGACGATCCAGGCTGCCCTGTTTGAATCATGCCCGGCCAAAACTGAAAGAGGAAAAACAAACAAACAGACCCACAATTGTCGTCTTTGTTGAAAGATTTTGGATATTTCTGAACAAGCGCGATTCCTTTTGCAAACACGAATGAAAGCATTAATCCATTCATTCAGCCTTAGCTTTCTACTGAACATTGTTAGATAATACAGGGATTTTTTGGGGAGGACTCGGCTAACAACTTACCCCAGGTGCCCCAGGAAATGTAGGACGGGGAATTCCTGGCAGGCCCAGCTTGTTGTGAATAGCAGTAGCTGAGACTATCTGAGCTGATGACATTGCTGCCATGTGCTGGAGTGCTTTGTCCTTTGCTGTCTGATCCTTTAATATGACAATTACATGGAGTCTTAAAACATTTGTCACAACAAACGCTGTTAAATAACTGCAGCTACAAGCACAGAACTAAAAAATTAAAAAGCCACACAGATAATGCAAAAATAGCAAACCATGCAGGGAAAAAAAACCAACCAAACAAACAAAAACAAACAAGAAAAAAAACCAGCACGGAGGCTAACACTCAAACTACCTCAAGGCAAAACCTCCTCTCAGACATGCATGGTAGACCTGAATTCTCACAGTCTGCTCTGCCAACACACAGGAAGATCTGGGAGAGCAAACTACTGCTCACTTACTTATCTGGGCAAATTCTGCTGATTTTAAATCAAGCTGGACTAAACACAGTCTACTGCTAAGGCTCTGCCTGCAGTCCAGGGAGCACTGAGATTTGAGCTCTATCATTTAGATCTAAGAGAAGTTTGCCTTTCGTATTATGCTGTAAAATGAGAACACAGAACTGCGACTGACTTGCAAACAGTGACAGCTTTTTCTTCCTGCTTACAGGTTTAGAGACGTTTTGGGTTCCGTTTCACAATGAGTATTTTAAAAGTTAGATCATAAAACTGTAAATCATATTTTAAACTTCCAATTGTGGTATTTTGCCGATTTACAGTGTTCCCAAAGAAAACAAGCAGCCGTAAAATTTCTGCTGTTTTCAAGCGTTTAGGAACAAGTTTGGGAAAAGACGGATTATTATCAATTACTTTCATTAGAGCAGAGTCCTAGTCACTGCCAATTACATATGATCACAGAACAGAAAAGGAAAGCCTCTTAATGCAAGAGAGTTAACTAAGTGGATATCTTAGGTCAGGTAAAATAAGTAAACAACAGGCTGTTACTATCTCGCAAAGTGGGCTTCCTGATCCAGAAGGACTATTAATAAGTGCTTTTATTTAGGTACGTGCTTTATAACAAAGGAACACAAGCAGTATTAGGCAAAGGGTTGGGTTTTTTGTTGTTGTTTTTTTCTGGTTTTATTTTACAAGCAAAGTAGCAAGCATGCTGGCAAGGGGTGCATGCTCTTATGTACGATATGTGACTTCGCACATATGCTCCCTCTAAAGCTTGTATGTAGTAGTACTATAGGCGAGCAGTTTCTTCCTTTGAATAGCTCCTTTAGAAACAGCACAGGCTGAAAGTACAGGAAAAGCTAGCCAAAAATTCTGCCAAGCACAGCTAAGGTACATAATACTTGGTTTAGTTAAAATACTTACCATGCTTGTTACCTGGATACAACAACAAACAGTTTATTAAAATGCTTGTGTAGGATAGGAGATTCTTAGCAAAATATGAACAAAATAGTGAGACAAAGGAAGAGCAGTTTGCTCGGCATTAAATATCAGCTTTAAAGAAATGCGTTATTTTCACCTAGGGACTGATTCATTAAAAATAATTTAAAAAATAATTAAAAAAAAAGAAAGCAGGATAAAGAATTAACAACCAACCACTGGGGGAAATAATCCCCATCTCCTTGTGTGAGAGCTGCAGATACTGAATATGGGGATTGCTGCTGAGCTCGTCTCCCCGAGCGGTGTGAGGAGCCCCGGCGGGTGCCTCTGTGGGACGCAGCCTGGGGAAGTGGCAGCCAGGGCAGGGGAGTAGCTGCTCCCACGGCGTCCCCGCTCCGCACCTCACAGGATGGAGCCCGCAGTGCCACCCGCCGCCCAGCTGCCCGCAGGCTCAGCCGTGCTGGACGCTGCTCTCTGCCCTGGCTGAGCCTCGGCCAGTCTAGCCATGGCTGGCAGGACAGCTACAGAGCAGCTGCCGGGCGGCGGGCCACGGTGTCCAGCCCGCATCAACATCGGGCTACCAAGCTAATAAAGGGTTTGGAGCATGTTTCTTCTGAGGAGAGGCTAAGGCATCTGGGGCTGTTTATCCTTGAGAAGGCTGAGGGGGGACCTTATTGCCCTCTGCAACTACCTGAAGGGAAGTTGTGTCAAGGTGAGAGTTGGTCTGTTCTCCCTGGTGACAAGGGACAGAACAAGAGGAAATGGCCTGAAGCTGACCCAGGGGAGGTTCAGGCTGGATCTCAGGAACCCTTTCCAGAAAGGGTTGTCAGGCACTGGAATGGGCTGCCCAGGGAGCTGGTGGAGTCACCATCCTTGGAGGGGTTTAAGAGCCAGGTAGATGTTCTGCTGAGGGACATGGTTTAGTGGGTTTTTTTTTCATATGGCTAGGAATAAGGTTGGACTTGATGATCTTGAAGGGCTCTTCCAGCTGAGGCTATTATATGATCCTAACAAAACTTGGTCGCTTTCCTGTATAACCACAATGGATTCACTGGGGAAGAGTTGGAAGTCAGCTCTAGCTCTGCTGGCTACTGGCACTCACCTCGGCCTGCCCCGGGGTAGGAGGGAGTCCACAGGAGGTTTGCACACGACATGTTTTACTGTCCGCCTTTGGATGTCCGCAGACCACCGGGCTAAAAAATGCTCTGGAGGGTGTTAGGAGGTGGCAGTATCCTGAGATTCAGGCAGCTCTCCAAAAAGCTGACCCCTCTACCCTCCTGCACAGTAAGAAGGACCCTCCATCATGAAAACATGAAAATGAGGAGATGTCCTTAAACAGTATGTAGATTTTCTGCTCCTTTTTCCCCCCTTTTTTTTTGTTAGGTGAGCTGGCTTGGAAAGGCCAAACCGTGCAAGTCTCACCAGCAGCCTGCTGAATTGTAACAAAACCAATCATACAGGGGATCGATATCCTGTGTGTGAAGTCCAGCATTCAAGAGACATGTGCCTCTGGGCTCTATTAACCTCCAAAACGACGTGAGAGTTGCTTTTGTGACTACCTGGCTATCCTCCAGAACTGCTGCAGCCCTACAGCCCCTGCTCCTGTGCTGCCTCCCAGATGCAACCGGCCATGCCAGAGGCTGAAGGTGCCCATGAAGGTGCAGCCAGTGCCTCTGCTCCTACCAAATTCCAAAACTCATACTGTTCTGCTGCTCTAATGGCCTTGCTATTAGGTGGATCTAAACTAAAGCAGAATTTCAAAGTAAAAGCTTGGTTAGGGGTATAAAAGTCCATACCTGGGAGTTGCATGAGCCCAGGGTAAATTATATCTCTATGACATAGTTCATCTTGTCTCGCTTTAGCCATCTAAAGTCTCCAGTCTAAGGCAGCTGGCTAACCCTCTGCTATTGTCAGTGCAGTAAAGTGGCTACAGGAGACAACGTTATTTCTTCCTTATCAGGCATCAAAGGCAGCTGGAGAGCACTACTCTCTGTAAGGCTATTGCTCCCCAGGGACTACAATAGGAGCCTGGACACCAAATTTCTACATGGCAACTGTTATGGCAGGTAAATCCCACCACAATACATGAACTAAACAAAAATCTTTGAGTATTTACACTACCTTCAAGATGTCCTGTTCACAGGAGGAGGGACACTTAGACAGCCCTGTGAACTCTTAGCCGCCGTTAGCAGTCTAAGGAGCCTGAATTTTAGGAGCAGTGACAGGGATTTTTGGAGGGAGAAAACATTTTACATTTCATGACATGAGAAGGACGTGCCTTCCTTCTTGCCAATTGTTGCTTTTCATCCTAGAATGTTCTGCGTTTTGTGTTGGCCATTCACCTGGATGAACATTCACTCTTTGAACAATGACATTTTCAAGATGATGGAGCAAAAAAGTTTAGGGCAACAGCTCAGAAGTACAGCCCTTGCAATAGGGATAGTCTTGAGGGATTTCAGTGACTCCTACAAAGTTCCCAATGGTGACATATCTGCCAGCTCCACTGGACATCAACACACTCAAGCCAACACACATCAATGGGAAGTTTCACCTTTTGTAGGCTTAGGACCCTCTGCATAGTTGGAAGATCAGTTTTTCTCAAAGTATCTGTAACTTCACGTTCAAGCGTGAAGGAAATAAAGTTCAAAATCAAATACAAATACATAAGAGGTCCCAACTTCCACTGGCAAAAGAGCACCTTCAGCTCCAGGAATGTTAATGGAAAATGGTGGCCTATGCTTGTATAATGAGGTAGACTCCATAGGCTTCCAAAAGAAATGGGGGGAAAAAAAAAAAGTTTATTTAAATTGAAGTATTAGATTGTCTGCCACTTTAAAAAAATAAATCCCAAGTATATGTTGGGGTTTTTTTAGGCCGTAATGGAGAGAGCTCATAACCAGGAGGGAATGAGCCTTTCTACCTATTGATGCAACGCAGGCGCTTCTGGGATGAAACTTGGTAACTGATTAATAACACACAATGGTATTACATCACAGTTTAGGCAGCGAGAGAAGTAATATATCCAATTAAAACGGCAGGGGTAATTTAAACAGTCAGATTACAGTAATTACCCAGGTTGGAATTTGGCCAGGACGAATGGGTTAACATCCCTACTCCAAACAGGAACACTGTGGAATTTTCAATGACTGCAAATAGGCAAGATTTTGATTTCCTATCTTGTCCAAGGCAGAACGGGTTTGGTTTTGTACTCCCTTGTGCTCCTGTATAAAGCTGGAATAAATCCTTCCAGGTCAATGAGGTTTACGCTGATGTACAGAAAATAAGAAGTTTGGTCCAGAGTGCCAGAGTCCCATGCTGAAGTTCAGCAGAAGCTTGTTGGGGACAGGATCTCCCACTGGATCAACAAATCCTGCTGGAGGTTAAGACATTCCTTAGATAGGTCCCATCTGGCCCTGACCTGGCTTGACCCTACTTAATTTATAAGCTCTGATGGGATTGCTGCTACCCAGGAATGACACTGCAGTAAGTAACAGACTGCACTCGGAGACTCCTGCCTTTCCCTCCCCTTATAAAAGTCTTCTGTGTTGTGGTATGTAATTAGGAATGAATGTTACTGACGTGGATTTAGAGTACAATCAGTGGAAATCTGGTTTAGTTCCACTAAACCCCTAAAATGTCATCACTGTGAAGGAGATCAGGACATGCCTCATGTTTTAGCAGACTGCTTCTGGCTGCAGTTGCAAAACACTTTGGGTTTGGAAGGTGTAGGTGCTAAGAATTCTAATGCAAGGAGACTATATAACTTTTAATGAATCAGGCCCTTGAGGTTTACTTTTCACCCATTAGTTTTGGAATGCAAAATACATAGTTAAATTAGAGAATAATTCCCCAGGATCATCCAATTATAAATCTTAATATCTATAAAAGCCCCACATGAAACAAGAGTTCAACATGACAAGCACAAAAGGATTTGTGCTTGACTTTCTTTTAATCCAACATAAGCAGAAGAATAATTCAATCAATCAGTTCAAACAAGTTCTGCAGTGAAAAATAAAAACTGTTATCCTAGAATGATAAATGGAGCTTTGAATACCTTGTTATCTATGGCTTTGGGAAAAAATAAATCTAAGACAGTATGAGGGAAAGCACAATAGAACACAGTATTCATTCAAGAAGCCCTAAAACCTGTACCAATACTTAAACCACAAAACTTTACTTGCAATGAAAAAAAAAAAAAAGAATAAAAAAATGATGTAAGAGAAGAAACAACAATTTGCTTACAAAATGCATAGTACAGTTACACTAACACAAAATAGATTCCTAATAAGCACTTTTGCAGATGTTATTTCTGCTCAGATCTCATATTGATTCAAATAACCTTTGCAATAATTAGCTGTAGCTCAAAAAAGATAAACAAATCATGAAAATATACAATTGTTCTGGACAAAAGATAGAGAGCACTTCAGTGTTTCTAGCCCTGATCTCCAATTTGCTTATTATTAGAGAAGATAGGAGTAAATACAAAAGCTGGCTATTTCAGCCAGGCAATAGCTAATGCCAAGAAGAGAATGCGCATTCAAAGCTGTCCCAACTTGCTGCCTAATGAGTAGCAATTAATCCATCTTATTGTATTTCAAAATGCTGAAGACTCCATTCAAATCAAAGGGAATTTTTCAAGGCTTTTATCGTTGTTCATTTAAAAAGTATAGAGCTATCTTTAGCATTTGATAATTGACAACAATATTTTCTTTTTATCCCTCAATGCAGAATGTAGAATAATGGATTTTAAAACACGTAATATGTGTGAACTGTAGGCATTTTAATGTTTCTTTTTGTCTCTGTCTAATTAATCTTGCACTGTGAAAAAATATCTGAGATGAAAGTCCTAGATGTATATCCTGCTGTGGAGACCTTTACTCTCTATGCACAACTTACAATCCATCTTTTCTCCTGAATGGACAGAGCTGACTTTGGCTCCCTGTCAGTGCAAAGGTGGGAAATGCTGAAACCTAACACTATGGACTGGTGTATTTGACATGGAAATGCAACTTTAGACTGTAAAAAATTCTGCTCTGCCTCCTCCAGCCTCTGCGTGAGAGGAAATGTCATAAAGAAGTGCCACCTTTCAGATCTGTCACCAAGGGCAGCTTGATCTCAGCCTCTCTTTCCATTTCTGTGAGAAGAATTTTCTCTGGAATATTTTAAGATTTTAAAATTAAGATTCAAATCTCTAAGATAGGAGTTTTTTTCCTGCTGTAAAAAGAATGGAAATGCACAATATCCATGGAAGGTCTGACAGGACATTCACTACTGGTTGAATTGAAATGCAGCAATAGCATTTATGGGCAAAACTTCTCTTTCTTGCAAGCTGAGGATCTGTCCGTCCAGAGCAAGCGTAGGCACTTATCATAAAAGAAAAGGGGCTTTGCCAGACAAAGTAGATTTTATGGCATGCAGGTGGGATTTCAGTCTCCTAGGTAAGCTTCAGTAATACTCTATCCAATGCCATGGGTGCAGGTAGTTCTGAAATCCTTCCATCCATTTGTATTCTTGCTGAATATGAACACAAAAGGATTCACCCAAGTCCTCTGCTCAACAAGAGCAGGATTCAGACCAAGTTGCAATAGAAAGATCTCTTGGTATAAAATAAACTCAGCAGGTACTTGGGGAACAAGAGTTACTTGTTTGTTATACCCTACATCAAAGTTAAGAGACCAGGAACCAAGGGCAACAGGACAGACTGGCCACACCCCCAAAGTTCAATAAGAAAGGGCATTATTACAAAGAAAAAAGCTAGCAATGGATCCCAGCTTCATTGTTAAAAGGATGAGATTGGCCCGGGTCGGAAGCAGTTCTTCCCTTGTCTATCTTCTTCTTGGTCACCCCTTTGGCAAGAAACGTGGGAAGTCCCCACCCCAGGAGAACAGAAGGCCATCAGCTCCCTGAGAGGCTGCTGGGGCAGCCCAGGCTGGTGTCAAAGGCCCCCTTGAAAGAGTGGACACTTGGAGATACCAAAATCTATTCGCCCCGGCTTCCTTTCACACCAGTGATGTCCTCCTCAGGTGGTTTTCAAAGGACCATAAAGATGGTTCAACACAGGAATAATATGAAAAATGTGCAGTAGCACTAATGAAATGTCTGGAGGAGTGAGGTTCCATCACAAGTCCAAAACCAACGGCTTCTCCCACCTCCAGGGAGTAATTGCAGCTCCTGGCAGTAAAAGAGAGGGCTCTCTTCCTCATAAAGGCAGCTGCCTTATGGCACCTTCTTGCATCAAAGTTTCATGTCTTCCATGCAAGGAGAAAAACCTCTGTGGGAGGCTGCAGCTTCTTCGCAGGGGCCTGTGCAAGAGGGCAGACGGTGTGCCATGGCCACGAACCACAAGAGAAAGGGGAGGGAGATGAGGAGAGCCTGGCTCTTCTGTCCCTCCCACAGGCTGGGGGTCATGGAGGAGTCAGCAGGGCTGTGTCTGGGCTCCTGGGGGAGCTAATACTGGGCACAGGGGCAGGAGGAGCACCCTGGGCCCCACGGGCCAGCAAGACCTGCTGGGTCTTGTGACCCAGTGATGCCCGGAGGGTGGCAAGGCCAGGGGCCAGCAAACCTCTGTCACCAGTGCACGCTCTGTCCTCACTCTGCAGTTGGAGACTTTCAAAGCAAGTGCCCCTGCAGTGTCAGGGGTGTGGAGAGGGGAGACCTTCCCTGAAGCAATCAGTTCCTTGCACCAAAATGGCAGCTTCCCCACTTTCTTCTCAGAGCTGCCACCCGCTGATGGGTGGAAAGAGGCAACAAGGTCTTAAGTCCTTACAAAATGTTTTGTTGCCCTAAGAAGTATTTCTTTCTTCAGGTGACTCCTTGACATGAAAAATCCCTCTGGATTGCTATTTCCTGCAAATGGCATCTAGGTTTAGAGGTCTCAAATGTGATTGGGCCTTAGCTACCTTCTTTCCTCTTTGGAAAGCTAAAATAAAAATCAGACAGCAGGACTGAAAAATATTTTGTTGCTTTCTAAGTGTCTTCATATTTTAAGCTATTTTAGGCATGCAGAAAGGGACATGTTTTAGAAGAATAAATCTAATATTTTTGTTAGGCTCCTAGGCCTGTATTCCGGCCTCTGCGTGGGCTTCCTGAGTTTTGTAGCCCTGAGCACTCACCGGTCCTATAAAACTCCCTGAGAGCTGCTGGTGTCAAGCACCGCCGCAGCTCAGGCCACATACTTCATTTTAGGCATCAAGGATTGACAATTTAAGCTTAAAATGCCACATATCTCTGTAGTATCGCACCCTTGGTTAAAAAGCAGTATGTTTAAGTTGTCTTAGTTGTTCTTTAGGAACCCCAACTGCTCAGCCAGTGCAGCTAAAAAGCCAGCCACCAACAGCCATACAAGCTTGCCAGCATGCTGCCCACTGCGGATGAAAAACCCAGCGCTTCTGTCAAGAAGGCCTGTTACAAAGCCAGGCTGTTATTTATACGCTGCAGTTCCAGGATCGTGGTCAGCATCTGCAGCGCTCACCGCTTTAGTGTTGTGAAATTACTTTCTGCAACATTTTGCTTTTCAGATATAACAAAAACGTGATCTGTTCTCATCTGGGAGGGGGAAAAAAAAGGGGGGGGAAAAAAAGGGGGAAAAAATCTATGAAAAGAAAAAAGGAGGGAAGTAAAAGATGTCCAAGTTCCTTTGCTTTTTACTAAAGAGAAAAAAAATCAACAGAAAAACCTCCTTTTCCACTTTTAAATAACAAAGAAAAAAAATCTACAAAAAGAAAAAAGCAGGGAAGTAAAAGATGTACAAGCTCCTTTGCTTTTTACTAAAGAGAAAAAAAATCAACAGCAAAAACTGAAAAACCTTCTTTTCCGCTTTTAAATAATGTGAAAACAAGATAAAAAAGGGTCCCAAGTTCTCCGCTGGAAAACTTGAAAAAAAAAACCAAAACCAAGCAACCCAAGAAATCCTTATTAAGCATTTCCAGGAGTTTTGTTTTAGCCTTAGAATATATTTTATGGAAAGCAGGGAAAAGAGGGACATGTAGAATTTGTCACGTCAGATTAAGCAAACATACTTAATATTCCCTGAACAGGACTCTGACTCAGGCTCTCCAAAGAAGAAATGTCAACGTTTTACTTTAAAAAAACCAAAATCTCATGGAATCCTGTATGTAACTTGAGGTGATACTAGATTGTGCTCTAGAAACACCTTATAGTTAGAGCAGTATTGATAAGCTGTGCTCTCTCTGGCAGTTGGAATAAACGATCTATTTAAGTATTCTTGATAGCATTTCAAAAGCACAGACCAAAAAAAAAAAACACATTTGGGAATGGAAAACAATTACCCCAATTACCCCTTCTGGAAAAAGAAAAAAAGAAAAAACGTCTACACAACTGCATAAAAACTCCCATGTATTTAAATAGCACTCAACTGTTGTTAAAAAAGAAAAAAAAAGAAAAAAAAAAAAAATAGACTAAGGGGTTAAAAACCAGGTTTAGATGCTGAGCTGTTATAAAGAGGAGTTCATGTCGCATTTGGACAATGTTAACCCAACGTTTTTAATGCAGATGCTAGTGCAGAGCCCGGAGATTAAACACAAAGAGAAGCAGACAGCTACCACATGCAGGAAAACGAGGTTACAGGCACGGCAGCACCAGGCGCTCGCCCATCACCGCGGGAGGAGGGAGGGACAGGCATAGCAACCACAAGCCCAAAAGCAGAAAAGCGCATACCTTCAGCTTGGAATGAAAATCACGAGATTTCCTTCTGGCAAGAACCTGAATGTGACTAGACACCTGCAGGGTAGGGGAAGGGAGGAAACAAAGGAAAAGCCTGTAACCATGGAGATGAAAAGCCCCCTACAACTGGGCAAGCCAAACGTACCTTAATGGCGGCTTGAATTTCTCGAACTTTCTTTCTTGCTAAGACCTGTATGTGACTAGACACCTACATTGTTCAGGTTTATAGGGAAAAAAAAAAGAAAAGAAAAAAAAAACAAACCAAAACAACAAACAAAAGAAAAACAAAAAGCAAATCAAATTTAAAACATCTATTTTTTTTTCTTTTTTAAAAAAATAACTTTTCCAAGGGGAGGAAGTTATTTGCATCTTCAGTAAGCTCTGCTGTTAAAGATACGACATTCCCAGCCAGATACCAAGCTCTTAGCACCGAGGCTTAACAATACAGGTCATCACTGCAGTGACTTGATTAAGGAAAAAAAAAAGGGAAACAAAAAAAAAGAAAAAAAGAAAAAAAGGTGTAACCCACCAGGTGTGCATTCAGCTACAAGAGAGAAGACACAGCTCGCAGTTGGACGCAGCCCACGTGCTTTGGTACCCATCCCATCCATGGCCAAGCCCTGTGCTCTCGCACAGGGAGCCGGCAGGATTTCTGCCCCATCTGCTGGGGATGCAGATGCCCACTCTGACCATTTGCCACTAGGCTCAAGATACAACTTGGCACCAAGAAGTTTTATCCATTATTTATTGTGCTCCGCAGCTACGATGAGGAGCCTCGGGCTGAATTTTGACCCCACAGAAACGTTTTAAATTCTGGCACGGACAAGAAAATACTGGCAGAACACAGGTCCCTGAGCCTTTGCTGGCTTCCTCCGCAATCTCGCCATCAAGTCTGCCCGCAAAACACTCATGTAGGTGGTGACCAACAACTTGACATCAGCTTGAGTGATGGCCAGGTTTGGCCCATTGTCATTTAATTTTGGTAAGAAATTTGTGTAAACCCAGTCCTGCACTAGACCAGTTACTGGTCAGAAGCTGTTGCCTGTGCAATGAAGAGTCTGGGCCCAGATTCCCATTCCTGTTTACTCAGGAACGTACTGAAATCCATGAAGAGGGTTTAATGATGCCGCTCAGCATCACTCAGTATTGCCTAAAGTACTACAGCCCTCTGTGTGAAGGTTTAAAACCTGCAGTGAAGGCAGAAAGTACTAAAGAGAAATCTCTTATTCGTGTCTGAGCCAAGGCATACTACATCAGGTGGCGTACATTTTTTGTAAGTTAGCTACAATTCCTGTCTGGGAAAGAACAAAGCAAAAGAAAAGGAGAAACAAAGCTTGATTTCCTCCCTCTGTAAGACTATTCCGTGACAATAGTGCCAAATCCCCTGTATTTTTAGTAGGAGAGGAAAAAGTTACACACAAATGAGCACAGCCTCTGAAGGCCACCTTGAGAGCCTTCTTCAGGAAGCAGGTGAGGAACCAGTTTGCAGTAATTCAGTCACACTTCTGCTTACCAAGCAATTTTGCAGTCAAACACATAGACCGATTTTTCACACATTCATATTATTTTTGCTTTCAGTGGGATATTAGTGGTGTTAAAGGTTATACAAGAAGCGCAGGTCATAGTGTTTAAAAGCTCAGTTGAAACTCAAAAGTAACAATGAGCAAACACTCGGTCTGAAGGGATTTATGAGTCGCTACCGAGGGCTGCACACATATGGAGGCTGAGCGTCGCTGTACGTATGCCAGCACTGCCTTGTTGGTTGCACCACAGCTCTACCAGCCAAGGGGATAGCCCCAAGGTCTGCATTTTAACTTCAGAGGTGATTTTAAGAACCCAGCGTGACCCCTGAGTCTTGGAGCTCACATGGGCATAGCTGTGCAGAACTTGGCTTTTGTTTCAGCTTTCTTTGTCAGTCTTTTGTTCACTCCTCCTCCACAGGCTGCGGTTCCTCTCCTTTCTCATGTCTTTTTGCATCCCTTGTACATATGTTTTCTTCCTAACATATAAAGGACACCATCTGGGGCAAAGTATCACCCAGCTCAAAGTGCTTTATGTCCAAGTGCTGGCAGTGGGCCATCTTTGTGCGTGCCGACTCAGTGGTCACCTTTCCCTACACTGCAAAACAGGGGAGAGCGCGTGAGCGGGCAAGCTCCTGCCCTCTCTGGTGGCACTCAGTGGGAAGAGGAGAGGTGAATCTTGCACCTGAAGGTTAGAGAAAGCCGAGGGGACTCTGCAATTTTCGAAGCATTTTAGACAGCGCAAGAGTTTAATAACCTCTGGGTAGGCTACGCAGAGCGCGTGGCTTCTGTGAGGCTGCTGTTCACCATGGGCAGTATCAATGAAAAGAGTTTAGTCCTATGAGATAAGTTAATGGTTATGTGATAGTCATCTGAAAAAGACTGAAGACTGGTTAGAGGTTTATTCTAACTCTTTGAAGAACGAAATCCTAGCGTGGTCACAGACCAGGAGCCTGAAGGCTCTTAGGAGAATTTTTGTTATTATTTTTGCTTCCTGTAGCAAGTACTGCCCATGAGCTGAGAGAATGATTATGATCAGTCCTGTTAGACAGGCTTTATTTATTTACCTCTCATATCCAAGGATCATAACCTCTATTATATAGGCAAATTGGTTGGACTTAGAGAAGTTCCATTATTCTCTACCTCTGAATAATAATTGCTTCTTTTTCAACCTTTGAATATTTTTTTTCCTCAAATTTGGGGGATAATAGCTTCATATACACATAGGTTAATAAAAAAATGCATCATCAAACCACCACTGAAATGATGCACAACATAAAACCCCCAAAGTTTTAGTTTCTAAACAGTATGTATTTAATCCGAACACTGAAATCAATACATCATCTCATCAGAGCTGAAGCACAGCCAGCCACTGCAGCCAAAAATGCCATGTTTTGTCAGTCACTGACATGCATACTTCCCCACTGGGTTATTTTACCTGCTTCCTGGTCCGTGTCTTCCCTGTCCTAAGTTTGATGTATCTGGCTATCAATTCATTCCTACCTGAAACAAAGAAAAATTCACGATAAGGGACAAGCAGCATCATATCCATAAACAGCACCAAAACACCACATTTCAGCATATAAGCTCCAGCTCTATGAAACTTATGTATGTTTTCTTATACCCGCTCCACTTTTCCTTTGCAAACTCTTGGTATTTCTCATTGTTCATCAGTATTTCTCTTCCCTCTCCTTAACAGATATTGCATGTGCCACATGGACTATGCAGAGGGCTACGGGTTCAGTGCTTTCCCACTCTAGTCCCGTAACTCTTTGCAGGCAGAGAAGCACCTCCTTGGCCAGCAGTGCTGTCCAGGACGCTTTCTTGCTGGAGAACCCCCCCCATACTGGGGGCTGTCACGAGATCTGGGCTCCTCTGGTTTTGCACCTGCCCGTGCCAGGTGGTGTTTGCCCCCCTCTCCCACCTGGACCCATGCTGGGAGGAGCAGCTGCTCTTGAGAAGCTCGTGTGCCGGCCGAGCCAAAGTGCCAGTCACGCAGATAGGATGGTCTCGCATCAGCTTTTCTCCAAGTTTCACTTCTCCGAGGAGGACAGCAAAGCCTACCCTTCCTGCCAGGAAGCACCCTGCCTCCTCCCCTGGCAAAAAGCACTCTCCCAGTTCAGCGGGCTCTCAATCATCCCCTCAACTCTACGCACGAGAGCTGTCACCCTGCAGTGCCCGAGCTCCTGCTGCAGCGGGGCCGATCAACACTGTGGTTTGTTATTCACAGTTGTATTTCTCTTGGAAATGTAGAGCATTGCCAAGTTTCTAAAATGGCTATTTGACTCTTCTTCAGTAACACATTATGCTACCTAATACAAAATAACATTTTTCTTTCCAAATAATTTCCTTCCTAAATATTGCTGACATGGAAGATAACACAGTTTTATGTGGTGCCCTGTTTATTTTCACTGAATATTATGTTACTTCTCCATGAGCTGTAATAACTTAAATGTACTTGTTTAACAAGTCCTAAGTTCGGAAGTTATTTGCATTCAGCACAGGGGATAAGCACTCCCTGTGTAGAAAATGAGAAAATTGATTTCACAGCAAGCTGAAAATGGGGCGGCTATGAAAATAACTTGTTTAGGGACTGCAACATCACTCTTATGAGGAAGGGCTGAGAGCCCTGGGGCTGTTTAGCCTGGAGAAGAGAAGACAGAGAGGGGATCTTATGAATGTTTCCAAATATCTGTAGGGTGGGGGTCAAGCAGAAGGGGCCAGTCCCTTGTCAGTGGTGCCCTGGGATAGGATGAAGGGCAATGGTCACAAACTGGAACACAGGAAGTTCCACCTCAACCTGAGGAAAAACTTCTTCCCTGTGAGAGTGAGAGAGCCTGGCCCAGGCTGCCCAGAGAGGTTGTGGAGTCTCCTCTGGAGACTTTCCAGCCCCACCTGGGTCCATTCCTGTGTGGGCTGCCCTGGGTGACCCTGCTCTGGCAGGGGGGTTGGACTCGTTCATTTCCAGAAGTCCTTTCCAACCCCCACCATTCTATGATAGTTACCCACCAAGTTATTTGAAAATGGATGTGTATGTAGCTAGGGAGTGCAGAAAGTTATCACATCTAGTGTATCAGACAGGGACTCACAACTCTTTCAGCTTGATGCTGTGGTAGAGAGACGTGGAAGTTTTGGAGTAGCTTGCCCGTGTCTGAAGAGCATTTTGTTGACTGAAGGCCGAACACAATTAGTCAAACTAGACCTTCCTTTTGCTTTTTATTTCTGTCTTCTCCCTCTGAGCCTTTTTTTACTCCCATTGTAACAAAAGTCTCCTGGTTCCCATCTCTCCCATGGTTTGTTTGCTGAATGGGTACTAGAACATGAAATACCAACCCACTTCAGAGCAGAGCTGTGTTTTCTTCAACTTCCTTTCTGTCCCGAGTGCCAGCTTTCCTGTGACACGCTAACGCAAGGTTTCTAACTCTTCAGCAGGTCTTTTCAGGGCAGACTTCAAGAAGGAATTTGCCTGAGCAAACAGTTAGGCAAACAACATCTCTGCACACGAAGGAGGGATTTCCGTATGGAAAGAAGAGGAGCAGTTTGTTACCTCATTTCACGCAAAGACCTTGTCTTTTGGCTGGACAGAAAGGTCTGCAGCCTGTAGTGCCCACAAAGTACTTGCCTTTTGTGGTGAACTTTGTGTTCATGTGGTCAAACTAGGGAATGCTCAATCTCCGTATGTCTCTATCCTCATGTTCTTTCTCTTAATCCAAACAGTTCACTTCAAACACAGAGAATTAGTTTCCACAGCGGTGGCCGTTGCCCCATGTCCTTATGCTGCAACCCCAGCTCCCTTGCTGTGACAGGACTGCAAATTCCCTTGCAGGTGTTGGGCGTGGACAGAAATGGAGCTGCTCTACTCTTCATTAAGATTTGATGGAAAAGTTCTACAGTGGGAAAATATCACACAGTTTGGGAAAAGGAACTGACAGAGAGGTCGAGAGTCTGAGGCCATAGCAAGGAGAAGGGTGAGGAAAATGTGTACGATGATGGCACATCATACTACATATACTTTGGGCAGTTTTTCAAGACCTTCTTGCTTAGGACTTTTTATGCCTCTGAGGTGTCCCTTTAATGAGTACTAGGTGCACAAAAATGAAAAGAAAACCAAGAAGATGCGTTTCAGCCCCTGCCGAGGGGGAGCCCGAAGGGCTGGGGGCCTGCAGGACGAGCCCTCTGCAACCTGCTGAGATTCAGAGAACACCATGCTCCTGCAGTCACCTATCTGACAGGTGGCATCAACCTTTGCAGATTTCTAAATGCACATTTTGGTTTAACTGGGGAATGTCCTCTCTCCAGAAAGTACCTCCTTTGAATATATTTAAGGATGTGCATACGTTAAGCACCCAGAATAGTTTTGTGTTGTTCTTATCAGCTCTGCAAGGTCAGTGACTCTGGAAGGTGATGTAAAGGATGTGTTGCCATCTCTTGTCCCTCTGTCTGTACTGAAGGTGTTTCAGACACGTGGTCACAGCACAGGTCACCCCAGCCATCCTCTGCCCATTAAGGCAGTCCTGTGCAGCCCTCAGACACAGCTGAGGAAAGAAAAGTTAAACCCTCTCATCATCTCACAGTTTTCTTGCCAGTCAAGAAAGCTAAACCACTATTTTTAAAGGAAGGCTCGGATTCCCAGGCAGCCACTCGACAGGAAAAGCAGCTTCGTAGAAAACACCAAGCACTGAAAGTCTAGACTGTATTATTCAAAATACCAGTCAAGTGCTGTCTCCAGTTGAGCCTCAGTGCATCCACAAAGCGTTTTGGTTTGAGTCAAGGGAGTGTTTCTCTAGCCTGGCAGGGATAACAAGACTGTGGTTTAGCAAAGTGTTCGCTTCCCCTTAAGGCAAAGTCCAGCTGAAGCCTAGCTCAAGAAGAGTCAACAGGGTGGGAAAATTTGACTTACAGGGAGAAGGAACTCTACAAGGAACCATGCAAAGTGGCTGAGGCAGCATCCTCACGTTTTCCTTACAGCCATGCTTTCAAGAGAGCAAAGAAACACACACCGGGTTTGGCCAGAGCAGGAGGTACTGCAGCCTCACCAGGCTCACCAAATGAGCTGGGCTCTGCCAGCCACAATGATCTGAAAAGACGTAACTTCTTTTTTGGGCTACCAAAAAGCCATAAACACAAAGGTAAGCACTGCCTGACATATACATTGTGGTCGTGATGATATTTAGTAGTTGGACTTGATGGTCTTGAAGGTTGTTTCCAACCTTAATGATTCTATGATACAAGATACCTGTCCTTGACCAAAAGTTTACAACCTTTATAGTACCTACCAAACATTGGTGCTCTTCTTTACCAACTCTGACACTAACAGAGAAGATCTTATGCTCTGATCAACTAAGGTCCAGAGAGGATTTTGAAGACAGAAAGGATTAATAATTCTAAAACCACCCTTTCCTGCTCTTGGGAATGAGAAGAGTCTGAAACAAATGGAGGAGAAAGGAACTTCTTCAACTGGCCATTAGAGTGAAAAGTGTTCATTAATAAATAGATGTTTTTCTCTAAGAAAACCTCAGCTGTAGAAATGCTTTCCATACACGTCCTACCTCTCTCTCCCTTCGTATATATCTGGGAGATTGCCTGGCAGAAGAGAAGAGGTCAGGTGTATGAACTGTAAATGTTCAGCTCCTTCCTCTTGCCATCTGCCACGACAATCTCCTACTCTCAACGTTTTGGTTCAGGTATCAAACAGAGGCCTGGGGTGGTGTCCAGTAAGACAAAACATCACAGGACAGGAATCTTTTACAAGGATCTTGAAAAGATCAGGAGAGGACCACAACAAATATTTAATATAGGCTGCTTCTTGTGGGTTTTTTCTTTCTTTTTTTTCCCCCCCCCCCCCCCTTTTAAATTCAGGTTTTATCTGCCATCCCCTTCTGTATTGTCACAACTCCCCCTGGACTGCTGCTGAGGGAGAGGCATTGTACACAACAGAACATCTTTTAAAATTGTGGCAGGAAGTAAAAAAGGGGTTCATCTAGAAAACAATACAAATGCGAGAAAATCTGCGAGGCTTGGAGAGGTGCCAAAGCCTCACTGCAGCCTCCCTGGGGCAGCTTTGGCCCTGCCAGCTGGTGGGAGGGACACGGGCTTCCTGCCCCTTCCCAAACTACTGCCCTATCCTTCAGGAGCATCACCCTCAGCCAGGCAGCGATCCTGGCACCTCGTAGGCAGCACGAAGGACTGACATTTCTGCACTTCTTGTTCAAAATAAGTAGAAGCAGCTGCAAAGTGGGGAGGCTTCCACCCGCCTGTCCCTGGGGGAGGCAGTTGTTGCTCTAACAGAGGGCCCTTGTATGGGGAAGCCTCCTCCAGTAGCATTCTTTCCAAAACCAGCTAAGCATCAGCCCCTACAAAGGTCTCCACGAGGTTCCCGGGTGCCACTCTCTCTGCTGAGAGTGGGTTTGGCCCCACTCATCCAGCAGGGCCAAGGTCCCTGAAGGTGAAAATCTCCCCCTGGGTAAGGAGGGTATGACCAGCAACCCCTTCATGGGCCAAAACCAGCACCACCACCTTGGCAGAGGAGCCACCAGTTCACGACAGCAGCTCTAACAGGATCTACACGAGCCATGGGCATGCCCCCAGCCACACTGGAACCCTTTCCCCAGGGTCCAGGCACAGATGTCGCTGCCTGCCCAGTCCCCACCAGCACTGGGGCAGTGAGCCAGTGCCTCACGTCCCCGTGGAGCCGCTGTCTGCGTGGAGGATGGGAGTCTTTATTTAGAACATTAATGACACAAATTAAACCTCCGCCCTCCCAGCTCTCAGTAATAGGCACCATCCAAATGTGATAAAAATAGGCAAGTGTGGGAAATCAAGCTGGTTAGCATTTTGAAAATGGACAGCTAATTATAAAAAGTTTTCATACTCAGCAAAATAATTCAAGCAATGACCAAGTTGGAAAGCCTAACAGCATGGTATAAATGTCTCCAGGTTCTGCAAGACCGTGGCTCCAAACAGGTATTTCACATCCTGAGTTCAAACATTTTGCGTCTCAAGTCATGTGCAGGGCTCTATCTTGACCGTGGCAAAGCTTTTCAGCTGGGTTTGGTAAACTCCATTTCTGGTGACCCCTGCTTGAAGCATGTGTGCCCGGGGGCCAAGCTTGGAGAGCTGGTGGGACCTGTGCTCCACACGGAGCCCACTGCCCAGCTCCCTGCGCCTCAGGCGAGTGCTCTCCCCAGCAGCCCACCGGCCTTCTCGGCCCACCGTGAGCATGGGCTGCGTCCAGATCCCACCCGGCATCACAGGGGTCCGTAGGTGGCCACCAGGGCTGGTTTGAACACCATCCTCCATCAGGAGGTGGCCGTGGAGCGCTCGGGCCCCTCAGAGAACGCTCGGGCCCCTCGGAGAGCTGCTCCACCGCAGTGTTTGGCCCTGGCACTTTTTTGCTCCCTTTTCCCGGCTTTGGCAGAACTCACCTAAAATTTGTTAGTGCCGCTTTCCGAAGATGTCTTAAAAGCTAAATTGGCTAACAAAAAGCCTCTTGTAGATAAAAGAGCTCTGCGAGTCAACAACTGGCTAAGCAGTTTAAACCCCTAAGTAAGGCATCCTCTCTTTATACATTATGGGCAAATCTAATTTAAGCTTTTAAAAATATTACGGGCAGGTGTTGAAGTCATCCGCACGCCCGTTCTGCGAGGGCTGCGGAGGGGGCCGGGCGACGCTTCCCAGGCGGGCAGCATTTTGTTCAGACAAGCTTTCTGCAGAAGGCCACGTGACACAGGCCAAATAAACAGCATCTGGGGATTTTCAATTACAGACCTTCACCCAGCATGCCTGCACTGTAATCTCTACCAGATGAGGCTCAGGCCTCACTATTTTCAATAATTCACACACTGTGTACACATAACATGACAATAAGGGCATTCATGCAACCGCCTGATTCGCACATCAAAGCTCCCAAATGGCCAGCTGTAAGCATGCTTACTGCTGAATAATTCATTCTTTTCACAGGCTTGAAAAAACGCTCAGCGGGAGTTGGCAAGCTTGTGTTCTTTCCTGTGTGGTATGCTAAACTCAAATTTTGAAAGAGGTAGAGCCCCACTAAAAAGAGTCAGGGATCCAAGTATTTAAATGTGCATTTGCGAGCTTTCGGATGGCTGCTCACAAAAAAAAACAAAACAAAAAAAAAAACCAAAAAAACCCCCAAACAAACAAAAAAAAGAAACTATACAATTGCAAGAGGAAAAAAAAAAGAAAAAAAAAAAAAAAACCAAAAAAACCCCCAAACAAACAAAAAAAAGAATCGTTACATTTCCAAGTGGGTAGCAGAGATAAGATGAAACAGAATACAAGCCTTCTGGTGCAGGTGTGTAACAGAAATAAAAAGAAAATAATAGAAATAAAATGATAAAACTGTTTTCTGGATGGTAAAATACTGTTTATACATATTATTCCTCACTAGATATCTTAAATACATACCAGGGGCACAGGAAAAGTTCGGCAAACTAAAAATTTTGAGACAATTTGTGTGCGTTCTCTACTATCCGGCAATGAGGGGTTTAGTCAAGACTAACACACATGAAAAAGGCAAACACAGAAATGCCAGGGCTAATTCTGTAACTCCTATTTACTGTTCTCCCAGATATGGGTTGAATACTAATTTCTAGATGAAATTTTAACAACTCCCAGTTTGCAGCTGTGTCTCTGAACATTTAGCCCGGAACTGGTGACTGTCCAGGTTTTGCAAATACTTGGGCTTTACACAACAGAAGCATCATTTCTTTAAGAAGAAATAAAAGGGGGGGAGAGAAAAGAAGGATCTGCTCCATAATATCAAGTTTTCCTGGCTGTCAATCAATGACAGAACCAGCAGGATCAACTAGTCATGACCTCTCCTTATAGCAAACACATGCTGCTTACCAGCTGTGGACTGTGTTTTTTACACCCTTTTCTCTATTATTCAGAATGGCTTCCTCCTAATCACAATAATCCCAGAAGTGCTAAAACATATCAATCGTCCTTTAAGCCCTGCCTACAAAAGGCCAGCCGTCCGGCCTTTATGGGCTTGTCCAACAGCAGCTGATACTTCACTCAACTACAAATCCAATTTAGCAGTTACAAGAGGTTTATCATCACTGGAAAAATATTGGTGTTGATCCTGCGCTCTTAAGTCAGCAAATATTCTTTTGCCATATTGTTTAGCATTTTCTGACATATTTACACTTCTGCTGGACTTCCCTGAATGGCTTCAACAACAGCATTTACCCTCTGCCCTGGTAATATTTACAGTCCATCAAACAGCGATTTAAAAAATACGTTTCCCACAATTCCAGAAGCATAAGCCTATTTGTATTCCAACTGTTGCGATTCTGAAAAGAAAAAAACCCCCACCCAACTGACAACCCTAAAAACCAAACACAGGCATTTCATTCAAAACCATAGAGCACACTTTATGTACCAGTTATGCAGGATGTTATTTATTATAGCCCTTTGGGCAAGTTCATGGCAATTCTTTCATTCATGTATTTTTAATTGCCAAGCAAGCCAATGCAAACACTCCCTTCATCCCCCTTCCTTTTTTTTTTTAATTTTTCTTTCTCCTTTTTCTTTTATTCTTCTTTAAGCAGTAGTATATATAATGCTTTGAAGTAGAGAGGAGACCCTACCTAGAGAATTTGTTGTTCGCTAGCCCAAATCTGCAAACCCGTGGGACCACTCAGCTTAGGCAACCTGCAGGACTGAGAACATCAGGCAGGAGATAGCTCCTCTGGCCCTGGGGAGGAGAACGGGAACTGGTTTTCACCAGCTTTGTAGCAGAAAGAATCAGCTCCAAACCTGCAAGAAGCACAGGATTTCCATCCCTCTGCTCGGGCAGTCACTGGAAGGCTGGGGCTGCCCAGCTTGCCCATGGCCCAGGACGCAAGCAGGTGCCCACACACCCCAGGGCAACAAAAGACAAACGAGTGTCTTAAGCAACAAGCTCCAGCAGGTCTAACTTTGCACTGAGTCTTCCCAAGAGCCAAGGCTCTGGCTCTGAGTTTTGGTAGAGATCTGGCACAAGTGTGGCCATCCCAGGACAGGACCGGGAGGAGACAAAGACTGCAGGGTTCCTAAACTGGGTTATGAGGGCTGCAGTGTGTGTGGACACACACACACACACAGATTACAATAAGCCACTTAAGTGTTATTATACACAAATTAACTGCTTGCAAAGTGTACTGTAACTGGGTTGCCCAAGAGGATGGGGAAAAGCAAAGATCCAAGAAACAAAATAACCAATATCATCCCTTTCGATGCTAATGAGTGAACAATTACAATGACTCACTGAAGTTATCTCATAATGATTCTTCCAGAGAAAAGGACTTTTTGTGCATCACATTAAAACCAACAACAATAAAACGATCCCAGATTGAAGCAATACCACAATTTAATTTATACAGCAAAAGGGAAATGACCTAATAGTAGCATGGAAAGATACTCTCCTCATGTCAAGTCTTAACCTTCTGGTTTTTATCCAAGCTTCAGTTGTAAAGAAAACAATGAGAAGACTCATAGACACATCTGGTTCAAAAGTCTTCACTGACACTAACGCAATACACTGGATTCTGTTTGGCAGGTCTTCATACTGGAAAATATTCCACATAAGCAATGTTTATTAATTTTCTTCTTCTGAGGTTTTAAAAACATGGAAAGAACATATTTCAAACAGAGAGGAGTGATCCAGAAATCTCGCTGAATATTCATTAATTAATTTCTTGTCAGTGTCAGTTGTCTCAACAAAAGAAGGTTTTACAATTTACTCTAAGCCTCGTTTAATTAAAATTCAAATGTTACAAAAACACATGGAAATTTTTTGCTCCCTTGGAATGACATTATTTTCTACTTACTATAAACTGCACTTTACCACAACCAAAAAATGAATTTCCAAACAAACAGCAATTTTTAGGCTTCAGAACATACAAAGAAATGCCCATAGGAAAAAAAAATAAAAATCCCCAAACTTGACCTTTGCCATCTCTCTGGATCTGCTACAGATGTTTAGTAGATTATACAAAACCCTGGATGTCCTTAATCTGACATTCTGTTTTTTTACCCCTGCTATGATAGGAACTCTTAGTAACCTATATGCAAAGACCCCGTGTGACTTCCACATGCATATGTCATTGCTGTGTTGTTTTCCAAGGCAGCTGCAATTTTCCAGCAACGTGAGCAGTGCAGAGAGGAAAAGATTCTTGCCCAACACTACTGACAGAAAGTCTGATTTGGACAGGAATCCTTCAAATGCACAGACAATGGGCTGGCTGACCTGTCATGCATGATGGATGAGTTAAGGGGATTAAACCCACTATTTGCATTAGAATAGATAAAAATTAGCAAAATAGAATTTCTCAGTAGGTGGCTTCAGTCCTTTCTGTTCTCTTTGGCAAAATGAAGTTAATTTTTAAAGGAATTGTGATTTTTTTTAAGGAACACTTAATTGCAGAGGAGAAAACTGGGATGCCAGTTTGCTTTCTACTGTTTACTCCTTAAGAAATCCACTTTAACCATCACTACAACAGTATCCTTTTTCCTCATGATTAATATTAAAACAACTACAGTGGTCTAACTGCTTTAAACTCTATGTGTATCTTAATGTTTACATGCTTCTAGCTGCATATACCCAGGAAAGTGTCTCGAGTTCACAGAGAGATGATCGAAAAGACCAAGAAATTACTTTAAATTGTGTATTGGTGCTTCACGGAGGTTCTCAGTCCGAGCCTGTGACTCAAGAACTGAGGCAGATGCTTGAAATGCTGCATGTTTCTTTTGACTCGATTCATACAGCACAGGGTGATGGTGCTTAAAAGACTCAGGAATGGCTGCAGGAAGACTCACCTTACAGAATATCATTAAATAAATTTTAAAAACTATTGTTTACATAATACCGCTATCTTGTTTAGAGGGTGTAAGTTTGAAAGAAATCCATACAAACAGGTCAGTGCACACACAAGTAGGCAAAGAGATGTAGACACTCCAGAAACACTCATGGACCATCTCCCCTCACTCCCGCAGAGAGCAACAAAGACTTGTCTGCCAGACAAGAGTGGTAAAAGGAATGGAGGCTTCCTTCTTCACAGGGCTCACACATCCAATTTGCAGACAGCCAGTAGTCTCCAGAAAATTCAGCACTTGTTAAAAACCGACTCTGGGTACTGCCAAATATGTTTTGGAACTCCTCACCTGTTTTAATGGTGGACTGAAGTCAGACTGGTGTATATTCCACTATGCCCCATAGCAGTGTTACTGGAGAGCAAAGCTGAGGCATTAAGGAGGTAAATTTCTCCCACTGATGATGACATTACAAATGGGAAAAGCTGTGATGTGATTTCTCAACTCAGCATTTGCTATAATGAGATTTTAGGAGAGCAGGTCACTTCTCTCGCTCCGTGATGGAGGAACCTGGCCAGATCCAAAGTCTGTCTAACCCAGCTCAATGCCAGAGCCCGTAGCCAGGTATGGGATCTCACCATACGGCTCCTGGGGAGGGGCATTCATCTGTAGGTGGGGGAGGACCCCATGAGCCACCTTCCATTTCAGCTCCACAGACCCTCCATTGGCATTTTGTGCAGCTCTTTGCAAAAACTGTTTATTTAGCTTATGAATTATTTGGTGCCTGTGTCCCATGCCGTTAAGATGTTTTATTTTCACAGCAGGTGCAAAGAGGTATTTAAATCTGCATTATGTTCAGGGTATTTGGACTCAGTTTCTGTGAGATGACAGATTCTGACAGCAGATGGGCCAAGTGGAGAAACGTTTGACCAGCATATGAAAAAGCTTGGGATATATCCAACACTTACCTCGGTTTCCAAGATATTTCACAAGAGCAAAGTAATGTTTTGTGGAGATTTTACAGCTAACAATGTCATTCTAGCTACAGTACAATAAATATTTTGCTCCAATTACTAACCCACAAGAGAGACTCACAACATACTTGAGTTACAGGGTAAGTCATTTCTTGCAAACCCAGTCTCAAAACATGCTAAAAATTGGGACTCCTTTAACTCTTTACATAGCCTAAAGAGAGACCTGTCTGCACTTTCAAGATGTGACATGAACTGATCCAGATCAGTTGCCCATTCCTGCCTCCCTGGTGATCCCATCACTGATGTTCAAGCTGAAGTGGAGGAGAGCAACACCCCTGCAGTTCTGAAGGATCCCCAGGACACCAGCCTGGCGGAGAAAAAGGAACCTTAATGTCTTCTTGAAGTCAGGTAAGAGAACACAACAGGCTATTAAAGAATGGAAGATATCGCTGCTTATTTTGAAGCTTAGCTATGAGAAACAGCAATGAAGAGCTGAGTAATCAAATAATACCACACCGTAATGTATTTTGTTTAAATTTGGAAGTGTTCCTCAGAATCCACTCATTCATCATGGTGAAAAATGCCTGCCTGACTCTTCCTGCCCCTCTGCTCCTGGCTCTGCTGCCTGCAGCAGTCCACAGTATGACCCAAGTAGTGTAAATACCATGTTGCTGATTTTGTTATCGTCAAAAACACCCGTCTGTGCCTTTCAAAATCTGCAGGATTACCGTGGAGAATCGTAAGAGAATTCTGCTGCCTGGATCTGCCAAATGCTTTAGAGTCCTAACATTTGTAACTATTTTACTTAAAGTGGTTGCTTTGAATGATAGGAGAGCTCCTTTAAAAATAATTTTTAAGGGTTAGGACATGCCAGAGAACCCAAAGAAAATTACAGTTATTTCTGATCTTTTTACCATGTATTTGTTTCTGTAGTAAATCACTCCTTTCTTTTGCTTCCCAGCTCATGCCTTTACATAACATTTATCCAAAAAGCCTACACTGGAAACCTTTTCTTTGTTTGTTTTGGATAAATGAGTAATGCAGTGCAGACACAGTTTCATGTGTAATTCTTAATCCCACTTTCTTTAGGGCTGATGCAGTAGGAGAGAAACTTCCCAGCCGGGTTGTTTTGTGGCTGAGCACTGTTGACGTGAGACTGGGAGCCTGGGCTTCCAGCCACACCTCTGACAGGCTTCCTTGTTGCGTCCCTGTACTGTTGTCACAGTTTTTGCCTGTTACAGAGGTTAGTTCTCTAAAAACCATGCTGAAAAAGGCAGGTGAAAGCTCAGTCTTGCTGGCTACCTGATGTGCCTCCCCTCCTCCCCCCATGTCCATGCCAGCATGGTTATCCTACCAAAGAGCCTCAGCTACCAGTGGCTTCTGCTCCTGATAGCCACAACAAGGCATTTCATGAAGGAGGAGCAGGAGGACTTTGCTTCTGAGCTCCAAGGTGCCTCGCTGGGGGCTGCAGGTTCGTTTGCCTCGACAAAAGAGTATTTCAGCTCCGTGGCGATGTGGTCAGCAGCCCCCTTCCCAATTCACAAGTTTCTGCACGGAAACAGTCAGTTGGTGCTTTGCAGAGTACTGGACTGTACCTAAAACTTCTGCCAAGTCCACCTGGCACCAAATTTCTTAGTTTTACAATCTTCCAAGCATTCTACAATATTTTTGACCTTTTTCTAGTGTATATATTGTTCACAAAGGCATTTCCACTGAGGCGACTGGCTCAGTCCATCCTGAACCTGGCAATCGCACCACTATCTTCGTTTTAGCACACACTGGGATTTTGCTATTAAAGGACATAAAGAAATAGTCATCGGGTCAGCCAAAGACATTCCACCTGCCAGCAGGTACAGCTATAATGTAGGTGCACAGAGATTAAATTAACACTGCAGAGACTTATCAAGAGTGCTTGCAAGAGTGATATCCCTTCCTTCTTTTGCGAGATGCAGATGAATATATCAGTACTCACCCCTCCAGGCACTAAATTGGGCCACAGGCTGCTTTTCCACAAGGACTGGTCAACTTGGTAGTGTTGGGTTAGTGTCTGGACTCAGTGATCTTAAAGATCTTTTCCAACCTAAATGACTCTATGATTCTATGACATAAGAACAAGAAGTAAAAATATACTTAGGGCTGGACTCGATGACATCCAGAGGTTCCCTTCCAACCCCTAACATTCTATGATTCTATGACACTACTTACCTCAGAGGCTCACAAACCTTTATATGAAGCTATTAAAAAAGCTGAGATTTAAAACAACACATTCATTTAAAAGAAAATGAAAGGTTGTTTCTGGTACAGCTGATGTAGTTCTGTGTTTTCTGTTGGGGGAAATTTATAGCCATATTATTGCTGTCAAGGAGGGTAGTGAGCCACAAGGATTTCCAGATGCCATGTGTGAAGTTTCTCATTTCCCCTGCTATACTAAAGTACATTATCACCCAAACGCAAACAAGCTTTAAAAAGTATCTGTCATTAAAACATGTGTGGCCCCTTTGCCTGGACTAAAGGGATTTTTATTTATTTTTGCTTCTTTTCCTTGCCTTTCTTTTTAAGTCAGAAGGGAGACGGTACAGCAGCACTGTCCAAACACTGATCACACTGGTGGTGACAGCAACACTGGGGCTGCATCCCTGCTGCACGTTCTGCCCTCTCAGGGAGGAAACCTGTCTCTGCCAAACAGGCACTTTTCACTTCTCGAAGGTCATTCAAAGGAGTGGAGGAACTGCAGCCACAGTATCACTCAGAACGATTACGAACTTGAAAAGAGACTTAAAAGGAATGCAGATGATGAAAGGAAAAAGATGTTCAAGTTTCTCCCGTGCCTGTAAATACAAGTTGCCAGCTGGGACCTGTCCCACTGTATGGACACTGGTGAGCAGCAGGGACAGCCTCCCCCCCACCTAGCAGTGTGTCTGCAGAAATGCCAACCTCGTGCCACCAGGACAGTGGAAAGCAAGGACACCTCCAGGACAGCTTCTGCAAGCTTGAAGCAGGACGGTCTCTCTTACAGCCATCTGGGATTGCTCTATGCTCAGGCATGAGGCTTTCAAGTGGGAATGCCTTGCAATTCATGCCCTTTGCAACTCTTGCTAGGAGAATGGCAGGAGAATTAAAGCTACAAAACCTTAGGAGTGAACTTTTTTTCCCAACTGGATTTGTTTTAAAAGAGGGAAACAATTTATGCAAAGGTCCAGCACAACGGTGATGAAAAGAAGGTAGAGATGGAACCATTAGAAGGCTGATGCTGTATAGTCCCCACTGATTTTTAATTTACAGTGAAAGCCACAATCTCAGAGCAGGTGCTTTGTTAATTGATGTTAACTTGAAACTTTTGCTGTAGATGAAAACCACTTGCCCCACATTAAGCAAAGAATTGAATCTCTGCCACAGCAACAAATAGCTGAAGACTCAAGTGCAGTGCACGCACATTTGACAAAAACAGGAAACAGCCAATGCAAATATTTCCAAACACTCAAGACAAGTCAGGGTGGACAAACCCCTTTTCAAGTCTATACGGGGCATGTAATTGCCTTGCTGTAGCATCATGATTGAAGCTGAACTGCCTGAATCTTCGGGGTGCTCCCTTCTAGCTAAAGAACCTCATGCGGAGTGCCTACCGCACCCACCAGTGCTTGATACTGCAGGCTTGGCAAAACCCTGAGTCAATGCACTGAAAAAGAAGAGTCATTATAGTGCTTTTAAAAAATCACTCCTGCTCCTCTTGAATCTTTTCATTTCCACTAGATTCATTACAGACTTCAATTAAAATGTAAGCCAATTTAGAAAAGTTTTTTAAATTCAGTAACTCATATCTTTCCATCCTCGCATTCATTTTCTATTTTAACCTCTGCTGCTATGGGAGGCTTTGGTTTGCACCTTGTCCTATCCTTACCTGGACAAAGGCCTCTTTACTATTCTCCAGATACAAAAAAACCCAAACCCAAAAATGTGAAGATGTCAGACATTTTCCATGCACATAAGTAATGTCTTTCAAAGGTGAATATGAACTAAACAGCCTCAGCAGCATTAAAAATTAGTTCACAAAGTTTTTATGCCAGAATTATTTGCTGGTTCTCTGAGCACTGGAAACACTTTGACTTGCACGTCTGAGAAAGTGAATTTCCACAGTGATCAGATCTCGGTCCCTTTTCTTTCTGTACCTTCCCAAGCCAGACCCCCAAAGGCTCCTGCCTCTCATGAGAGAGGTGCAAATTCCCAGGCATTTGCCCAAGGCAGAACGCAGTCGGACTCCTCTGCGCCTGCCAGGCAGGTGTGGAACCCTGCTGTAGCAGGATCAAGGTTTCTCACCTCAAAATGCCTTTTCTTAGTCTCTGCCTTTGCTGAAAAGCTGCCATTTGTTATCCTCTGACCATGGTCCATCCTGCCAGCGTTATCTCTTTAATTAAAAGTTGTCCTTGCATCGCTGCCAACAGGAGAGTTGAACAAGGATGTCTGCAAGCGGCAGAACCAAGAAAGGCTGGTTTCCTATGGCTCTGGGTCCCAACAATGACCTTTTGTGTAGCCTCCTGAAGGCTACACTCAGCCTTTCCCCAGCAAGATGCTCATAGGGTCTCTCTCCCATCCACCCACTGGCCTGTTTTCAAGGAACTTCAAAAGATGTTTCTTAAAGACCATCACCTCTCCAGTTTGGTTAACACTGAGCAAAGGGCTTGCAGAAGTGACTGGGTAGAACTTACAGGAAGACGTTTGTGGGCTGCTTTGGAGCTGTGGACAAAAAAAAAGACCTTGGAATTTGAAAGGTTTAATTCAAGTTGTTGTCAGTGGCATCTTCAAGTCTGTATATAATGAAGAGCTTGACTTTAAATACAGGGGTTTTTTTAATTGCTGTCATAAAATAAAATACACTTTAAAAAATCCTGGTTTCTTTTGCGTAAATGTCTTTCATTTTTCCTAAAATACGGGAAATAAAACCATCTCGCATTCAATAATGGGCTCAGTAGAAATCACTGGCCTGAAGGTTCAGCATTGCTTTCTACAAGATAAAATCCAATACGCCCAATAACAGCTTACATTAAATTTGACCTAACCAGTGGGCAGGGTTCATTATCCAGAATAACATCCCATGGCACAAAATCGGTATTCTGAAGGATCATAATCTTAAAGTGACCTAGGGAAATATAACACCTCTTGTATTTCCAGAATGATTACACTAAACCAAAGGATGGTATATGCTTACATCCAACAAGGCAGAAATCCCTACTGAGCCATGTAGGAACCACCCTCGAGTATAAACACCCAATACTTATTTTTTCAGCACTGAAGAAACTATGCTACTTTATCTAGAAATGGACTCATCAGAATGTAGTTCAGTCTGTACAAACAGAAAAACTGACTCATTTCAGAAGAAATGAACACATTTCCAGAAGACTTTCTTTGGTCAAAATTTTCCCATTTTTCCTTTATCAACCCACTCAACCTGAAATACAGATGCAGGGTTTGTTCCACACACCCCCCCCCCCCCCCCCCGAATAAAAATACCAGCATGCTGAAGGCATCTGGGAGAGCAGTAAATTACTAGTAGATTGGAAAGATTGATTTGTGAAGAAGTTCCAAGGAAGTGGAGACATTGCAATCAGCATGTCCATGGTGTAAAGGCTGAGTCTCGCAGCAATCTCTGAACGCCCTCAATTCCCACTAGCAGACTGAAATCAGTGGGAGCTCAGGACATTCAACAATTCATAAAAATTAAAGCAGGGCAAGGACTACTTTTATTGTTTGCTCTTGGCAGTGCCTTGTAAGAGCTGGATGCTGATGGAATGCGTGATCTATGTTGTGACAGCTTTGCAGTTTGCAAAGGTTCAAGCAAAAGTGATAAAGTAATGAAAAGGAGTGTAAAAAGTGAATAAAGTGATCAAAGCTGATATTATTGATATTCTTAATACAACCATCTCTACCTGCTACTATTTAATCTGGTATTTCATGGGCGCAGGCGAGACTGCTGCGGTCTGCAGCATGAAGGAAGACATCTGAGTTGCATAAAGACAGAAGAGAAGCAGAAAGAGATTTTCTTGGACCTGATATGTGAGAATATACACAGAGGGACCATCTTAACAGGGCAAAGTTTAAATATTAAGTATGAAAATACCTTCCAGATTTAAAACAAGAGCCAAAGAATGTCCTGTTTTGAGGCACTGAACACTGAACTGGGCAATGCACTAGAAAATATACTGAGAGGAGGAACCTCCCACCAATTCTTTTGATTTTAATTTATTTTTGGTTTGGTTTTGTTTTGGTTTTTTTTTCAGTGGATGCATTTTTAACATTTTCTTCCTGTATGACCTAAAAATCTACACCTATAACAGGGCCCCAGGTGACAGGCACACCACACCATAGGCCTGCAATACAAATATCCCTGAACCAAACCAAAATCAAAAGCTCTGTGGCACCAGGACTGTTATTTACTTTGACTCATATGGTTTAGTTTTAGGTAATCTGTGACGAGCAGGGAGTTGGACTTGATGATCCTTATGGGTCCCTTCCAACTCAAGATATTCTGTGATTCCATGACTCTTTTCAGTTAACACTCCTTTGAACCTGGGAGTTGAATAGCTGCACCCAGAAGGCACTCCTTGCTTATCTTTCTGCTTTTCTTAAACAAGACAGAGAGTAAGAAAAGTAGGAGGTGATAAATCAGTGTCTGATTCCTCTTCGAGAATGGCTGTGGCAAGTATTGTACTGATGTCACTTTTCTCCTCTGTCTCACTTCTTCTAAAAAAATTACACTTTTATTTCAGCATAGACTCTGCTTATGTGCTTATATAGACTCTGTATTTCTTATACACCTGGAACGTGCCAAAATACTTCCACAAGCCATCTCCTTTTCTTTGAGGGAAGAAGAAACTAAAGACTTAGAGTGAATGCAAGCAGCAGCCCCACCTTCAACTGCCTTCTAACGCTTAACACCAGGCTGGAAAATCATACCGTATAAACACACAGAAGCTGAAACACCACAAGCAGCCCTTCCATCTACTTTGCTTTACACATTAAACCACGATTCAAACAGGGTCCATTAAGACATCTAAATGTGACTTACCACATGTGTTAATTGGGTGGGGGGAAAAAAAAAAGAAAACACAACCCTCGAATGTGGACATTTATGTATTCCCATTATCCAGACCCTCTTGATGCCACAATCTCCCACTTCTATAGTTTATAAATGTTTGATTTAAAATATAGCCATTTTATCATTTGTACCACATTTACCTCATCTTACCACTGTTCTGACTGGATGAGAAGCTAATGTAGCCTACACTGTCTGGTCAATTATTGCACGGACACCAGGGACCAATTAATGCCATCCATAAAAGCCTGAATCATTCTGTCAATTAACTAGAACTAACTATGTCATCAGATATATTACTGGTGAGCAAGTCTATTTGGTTGCAATATGTCTTGAAGGAGAGCAGGATCAAATGAATCACAATTGACTTGGACAACTGCTAGCATAATTTCAGAAGATGAAAAGACAAATGTGGTAGTTATTAGTGGTCCCCTGAGGAATTACGGCCAAGCAATTGTAATGTGCTAAGACTGTACTAGCAGGTGCCCACAGCACAAATCAGGCAGAGGGTTAAATCAATATTTTCAATTTCTTAGGATCAATCCAGTGTTTGAACAAGATAGAAACTTGTTAGCAATTGGCAGAATGTGCAAATGAAAAGTCAAACTTCTTATTATTTGTTAAAAAGGAATCGGTGCTCTGCCTCATGCCCTTGGCACGAGGTAATGCTTTCATGATCCATTTGCTTGGGCATTCACTAAAACTCTAGCAGTTCCTAAATTTTAAGAGAGTGCAAAAGGTTACTTTAATACATGCAGAACATTCAAGATCTTTAAAAATGATTAAAGTGTCAATAGGAAAGTTTTTGAGCTGTGACAACTGCACAGTTATTAATGATTAGTGCAAGGAGCATAAGAAACCTTGATCGCTTTAGGAAAGCGTCACCAGGAATGCAGCTTGACATCTTTGGTACAACTTCACGTTTATTTTGTCTCATATGGAAGAACCTTAGGATCATTAATTGATCCCTTGCCAATTAAACGAGAAAGAAAATAAGTGACCTTACAAATGGATTACATTTATCACTGCTCTATTTAAAGATGCCCATAGCAGGACTTAAAATGCTGGCATCATATCCTTCAGTTTTAACACAAAGGTATCAAATGCACCCTTACATCTTACTGTTGTACAAAGAGAAGTCTCCAGCTACCCTGACAATCAGGGTTTGGATAACAGACTTAAATTTGAGTTAGGGTAACGTACCCTTAAAATGACACCTTAGGGCACAGGGAACTCTCTGGGAGTAACAATATTGTAACCTGGGAAAAACCAGGTGCTGACAGGGAAAGGTATTTGCACCCCCCGCTCTTTAAGCCCATTATTCCAAACTGATCAAAAACAGGAGCCATTTTTCATGGTATAAAACTAAAGCATTTTTAATTAGGAAAACAAAAAACTTAATGAGAAATAATAAGAAACTGCAAACCCTTTTAAAGCTTTACATTAGATGCTGCAGAAGAAGCAGGAGATATTTCTTCTTTCTCAGCCTTTTCACAGGAAATCAAGGGTGCTGAGCCAAATGAAATTTAAAAAAAAAATAATTAAAAAATCATCAGTCTGATTGCAGGCTGGCCCAGCTAATCTATTATCAGCTTGGTCTGATTTATGCAACACATTTGTCAAGACGACCTTTTCCTTGCTGTACATTTAACACAATATGAAGGGTGCTTCATGCCACAGAGCATCGGCTCCAAAGTACACAACTACAAAGTACACAATGCAAGTATGATAAAACTATGGCAATATTTTTATATATATATTCCCTAATATTTTATTTGTACACAAGTACAAAGTATATAATAACATACTAATATATACTATATATAATAATATATACTATATACGAATGGAATATACTCTCTAATATTTTCTTTGTACACAAGTACAAAGTATATAATGACATACTAATATATGCTATACATAATAATATATACTATACACTAATAGAATCTATTCCTTAATGTTCTATTATTTGTATTTTTATTATTATTACATACCTTGGTATATAATAACATAGTAATATATGCTATATATAATAATATATACTATATGCTAATAGAATCTATTCCCTAATATTTTCTTTGTATACAAGTGCACAAGTACAAAGTATACAATAACATACTCATATATGCTATATATAATAATATATACTATATACTAATAGAATATATTCCCTAATGTTTTCTTTGTACAGAAGTACAAAGTACACAAGTAAGATAAAACTATGAGAAAGTAAAACATTGTAGTAGTTCCTACTAAATTTCCCCCTATTAATTACCAAAAAAGTAAGAGAAGGAACTCATTACAGTAATGATATAGCTATTCTTTGAAGAATAATGCAGGTAAGATAAGCCCTTTAATCCAAGACACACAGCCAATAGATTTTTTTTTTTTCTTGCCTAAGCCTTCTGTCTCTGCACTGTGTACCCACGTGTGGTTTTGGCTCCCCATCCACACCCTGGGGTGAAAACCATTAGGCAGCTTTGGGGAGGCTACAGCGTACTGTACTTCTCGGGGCGGGGCCTGAAGAGCCTACTACACCTTTAAGAAGCTCGGTGAACAAGTGCAATCATTTGAAAGCAAGGTTCAGTAAATCATAGACAATAAAATACGGAGTAACTTGAAACCAGCCCACCCACCAGCCTGGAGAAATCTGGAGCTTGTCTCCCTCTCAGCCACACCCTTGCTGCTCTTCTGGAGAGTCGAGCCGTGCCCTGCTCACCAGACAAGGAGCTCATTGATTCCATCTCTTCTGGATGCACAGCTAGAAAATAAGTGCACGGAGACTGGCGCGTACATACAGCTCAGCTGACTCCATTAAAAGCCTCTGCTGTCTAACAACGTGCTGATCACAGAACAAGCACCGCAATTGTTCCGGCCAGACGCCACGGGCCCCAGAACGCATCATTCCAGCACTAGTGTGTCCAACAGTAGGATATATTGGCAGCGGAATAGCAAACCGCCTTGAAGCTCAGCTATTGTGACCATCTTTCCCTCCCCTGAGCGGAGCCAGCGGGCTGGAGGCAGCCTTGGGCAGCAGGCCGCGGAGCAGCGGCAAGGCCTGCTCCCCCCGTGCACTGCCACACCTTCCCAGCCTCACGCAGCCGCAGCTTTGGGCCGGCTAGAAATCATATTCTCTGGCCTCCTCCGTCACAGCCTTGCTGTTGGAGTTTCTATGGTTGGACAGAAACCAGAGAAAACAAAGTCAGCCTTTTCAGACTGAAACTGATATACCACTCAGCACCTCCATTTGAGGGTTTGGGGTTTTTTTTAGAGCATTCTTTATTTCACAGATTTTCTGGTTCTGACCCAGTAAAACTCACCAGGCAGAATCCTGGTGGTGGGAGTGGAGGGTCATCAGCCACAAAACCATAAGAATACCTCTGTCCTCAGCCCAAGGTGACTGCAGTAAGGGCTCTACCATTTCAATTCTCCTGAATTTGCTTAAAAGCAAAACGGCGTGAGATGCTTTTCGAGGACAGCAAGAAACACCTTGTCTTTATATTCATGTGGTGATCTTTCCGCTAAGCAAAGGCTTCAATCAACTCCACCAATGATGAAAGGGATAAATTTTATGTCAGAGCCCATCCTGCAAACTCTGAATTCAAACACTGCTCTTGGAACTCAAACAGAACAGAACTTCTCCTGAAGTCACCAGCAATGCCATGATTCAATTCAGTCAAACTCTTGCACACTATTAATTAAGAATGAGCTATATAAAGCTGTATATTAAGTAAGTTTAAAAACAAAAGGCTCATGATAACTTTGAAAGTTATTTTCTCTGGAAATAATGATATGAAAAATTATTTAGAATATATACTTATTTTCTGTATGAAAAGCTGTATTGAAACTTCTGAAAAGCTAGGAAAAAACATACAGCAGGAAAAAAAGTTTTCACACAGTCATTGAGCTTCTCATAGTAGTTCTTCTGGAACTTAAATAAGGAATAATTTCACCAAACAAACTGATGTCAGGCTGAGGAGAATCAGCTCTAATGTATTTAACAGATTACACAGATTTTAGACACATAACTTACAATCCCCACCTATGCAAGTTAGCAGGGAACCATCAGTTCTCTACCAGGTAAACAGGAGCTATGATTCTGCTCAAGCTAGAAATTAATTTCCAGGTCTTGACTAGATAAACTGAGCCAATTAGGAAGATGATTATAAACTAGTGATCCCGTGAACATCGTGCCCTCCGCTTTCTGACAAAACCAACAAGAACCAGTATCTGGCCAGGAGTCCCCATGGACTTTCAGATAGGGTTTCACTTCACTGCCTCACAAATGAGCAGAACTTCTCCTGAAGTCACCAGCAATGCCATGATTCAATTCAGTCAAACTCTTGCACACAATTAAATTCAGGCAAATTCTTTCTGGAACGAAGGCAGGGTTTGAGGATCACATCACAGCAGGAAATATTTACATGTTGCATCTGATTTCACATTGGTTTAAGTACACTGAATTGAAGGGTTTAGTGACAGTTTGCTCACAAAAAAAAAAGTGACGCTGTGTTATTTTCCTTTTCCTTAGCTCCTTACTCCAGCCCCAAGTCCAACACTAAGGGAAGGTAACAATCTGTACAGTCAGCTGTACACGTGGTACAACAACTTGAATCTGGTCTGCTATTAACACTTCTCTTTAGTATTCACTGATCTTTAACATACCTGAGGTCTGACTTCCCTCCCATTCCCCCTTTTCATAGAATCACAGAATGGTGGGGGTTGGAAGGAACCTCTGGAGATAATCGAGTCCAACCCCCCTGCCAGAGCAGGGTCACCCAGGGCAGCTCACACAGGAACAGACCTAGATGGGGCTGGAAAGTCTCCAGAGCAGGAGACTCCACAACCTCTCTGGGCAGCCTAGGCCAGGCTCTCTCACTCTCACAGGGAAGAAGTTTTTCCTCAGGTTGAGGTGGAACTTCCTGTGTTTCACCTTGTGACCATTACTTCTCCTCCTATCCCAGGGCACCACTGAAAAGATCCTGGCCCCTTCTTCTTGACACCCACCCTGCAGATATTTGGAAACATTCATAAGATCCCCTCTCACTCTTCTTCAGGCTAAACAGTCCCAGGTCTCTCAGCCTTTCCTCATCAGAGAGATGTTCCAGTCCCTTCAGCATCTTTCATGACTCTGTAACTTTATGATGACTCAGAACACCCATAATGAGACTTCTTTCTTGTCCACCAGCCTTACAGACCAACTTCTTTTCAGCTCCTCTGACGTCAACATGATCCATCTCAACCTTGCTACAACATCTCAGTGGGGCATTCACAGAATAATGAACCTAGGGGACAGAAAAGTCCAGAAGCAGGCTTTCTCTGGAAGGCTGGAGCATGGCACACCAACTCTCAACTGAGAGGCGATGCAGTGACCGCCTCTTACCCACAGGTCAGCTGGGAGAGCAGCTCCACCCTTCCCAATAACCAGCAAATAGGTCCCCACGTTACCACCCAAAATAACATTTCAAAGAAAATAAAGGCATGATTCTCAAGTCTGCTGCTACACATAATCTCTTATATCTCATATTTATTATTATTATCATTTCCATCATGTTACCCATACATTTCTGCTATGTAAAAAATAGACTCAACAATATTTACACCTTTTCTTTCTGAACCCTGCACAGCCTTGTTCAAGCAGATACTCTGAACAAAAGCACCCACTATACAAATACTGGCTAATTTTACTTACAATACAATGTCAGATTTAAAAAATGTGTTGCAAATTACCCTGTGACGTTGATGAATATGTTGAATTGTTGCATCATGCTGCTGATGTTCTGTAAGACAGATGTGCATAGCCTGCATGATTTAGGATTAGCATAATAAACATCATGTTTTAATGTTAGAGACGAGTAAATCAGTGGAGTCTAAGGCAATGAAGTTGCTTCCCTAGACTTATTCACAGAAAAATGTCCAAACACTTCTGGACTCACGCAGATTTTCTCTTTATACAGAAGAGGTAACTTCTTGCTTAAACTGAACTTTGCATAAGTTACATTCCCAGGAAGGGAAAAAAAATCAAGTCAAATCCATAATTATAGGTGCAATACCATTCACTGAGGAAGACAGCTTTTCAAATTTAATTGTACATACTTAGCTAATCGGATCAGTTGCAAGTCACAGAAAAGCACATTCTAATTTTCAAGACAGATGAAATTTTGCCACCTCTCAGCTGCTGTGAGAGCCAACATCAGGTGAAAAGTAATATAAACCACACAAGCATGTTTTCCAAGCACCACATTACAGCAAATTTTATGACTCTGTTTGCAGAGATGTTGCCTGCAGATCTTTGATTTGCTAGGGCTAGTTTTGTCTTGCTGAGCCTCTGCTGAGCAGCAACCTGAGGAGGCCATAATACCTTTTTTGACAGGTCCCATCATCCTTTCTTGCCCCCCCCCCCCCCCCCAACAGGAAGGCAGTTGATGTGTTGTGACTCTGGATCACCAAACCCTTCTGGCTTCCTTTATCTTTTCTGTACTATCATTCCATTCTCTTTTCTGCAACAGTGAGTTCTTTGAGGTGGAGACCACCTCCTCCCCGTGACTGTGCAGTGGTTACCATAATGAAAAATAAAGCTTAGAGTACTGCAGGACAATCACATTTTCAGTGCTCCAGCCACCAGGCCATGTGATACACAGCATTTCTCTTCACAGGCCTCTGGTAATTCTGCTTTGGTCTTCACATGAGGGGTCTTGAAGGTACTCTGAGCAAAACAGGCAAAAATTGAGCCTCCCCTCCCTCAAAAAAAAAAGATTTGCAAATGCTAAGATCAATACTGCAGTCAGTCTATTGTAAATAGAAAGCAAAAATTAACATAGACAAAAATTAACATGGACAAAAATTGCCAGTTTGTTTCACAGTTGTGTTTCCTTTTATTGTAAACATCATCTTAAAAGCTCCCGATGACACAGCAGTTGCAGAACGAGCTGCTCTAATAACAGCATACTCTCGGGTTGGCACAAAGGTCCTCTTAAAAGGAATTAGTGCTGCATTATAATTACATAGCTATAATATCATTTATTATTTGCAATATTTGCAGTTACTCTTGAGGTCTCAATTCCATGGCATTGGCTGTTTAAAAACAGTTTCTCAAAAAGCTGGCTTAGCACAGAAAATCAGAGACAACAGGTAGATGTAATGGGCAGGCGAAAGGCACAGCAGAGAGATAAGAATAGCCTGACAGCTGGGCCAGATAAAGTAACCGGTATTTTCCTCTTTTTAAATAAATTTTGGCACACGTAGGGGCAGGCAAATCAAAGCAATTCAAACGCTGCCAGAGCCCTGTTGACATCTATACAGTGTGCTGCTTCTCTATGAAAAAAAACGAATTTCCTCTAGAACACTCCACAACCTCCAAGGACAGGGAACGTGCACCAGCATCACCCTCTCTAATCTCTAACAAATAGAGGAAGCCTGGGCTGGAAGAAAAGCACCGAGAGGCACAAGGATCCCAAGGACAGACAAACGGGGGGCAACAAGGAGCAGAGCAGCAAGGAGACCATCAGTTGTACAAGAAAAAACAGTGGCAAGCAATATGGTCCCAGATGCATGAGAGATGGGGTGCCAGGCCTGGCCAAAGCCCAGTGGGTCCAGTGTCTCACCCGAGGGTGAATGTGGGTCCAGCTCTAGAGAGTTCTCCCAGATGCAAATAACTTGCAGCTCAACAGTGTCCTGAGCCAGAAGCAGTGCCTCTGGAGAGGACACGGGAGTTTTCTCCTCTCTCTTCTCTTTCTGACCCTACAAAAGCATTTAGCTTTCACTATATCTTCCAAAGAGGCTCATAGCTGAACTAGATCTTGTATCAAGAATTATTGGTGTCTGTTTTGACCCTCTCACCTACACTTGAAATTGCTGCTGCAGAAGCAGTGAGCAGCTGCTCCTTATTCATCTTCTCTGTGCAACTCCACGGTACAGATTTCAACACCATCCCCATTGAGTCACCTCTTCTGGGCTGCAGAGCTGCAGCCCACTGAGTCACTACTCATGCTGAAGCTGTTCATCAGGAAATTCTTTGATCCTCCTTGTTACCCTCTTCGAATCTTACTTATTCAGGTGGGCTGCTTTCCTTTTTGAGAGGAGGAACTTAAGCACACAGAGTCTGCAAAGCTCCCCTGGCTTCCAGACACAGCACACCCCCTCAATCCTGGGGCACCAAGGAAAAGCCAGACTGCCCCAAAGCATCCTAGAGCACTCTGGGCAGAGCTGCCACAAAGATTCTCACTTTTATCACCTAATGAAATTTAAGCCCCCCCCCCCCCCAAAAAATATCAAATAATCACTTGCCATTTTTATTTGCTTAGATATTTTTTCTTACTTGCAATAATGGGAACATTACTGGGACTGGAGTTTCAGTTTGTGAAATGGATAGTCCTCTCAGAATGTCTTTTGATGTTTTATGGACCTCCAGACATTCACAGACCGCGTGCTGAGTAACGCTGCCGTTCAACACTTTAACAAACAGCCAAACGGGAGCTAAGGGGACAAACCAAGTTTGACTCAAACTGCCCTCTCTGGTACAACTAACTGCTTAGGAATTTTCTGCGTATTCAAAACCACTTACACATAGTCTGATGCTCATTTCCCATGCTATAAATTCCCATGTGTGCACTAGAGTGTGGTTCACCATCTTGGGCCTGAGGCACGAGAGAGATTAATGCTTGCTTGTGAAGATGCATCTTAACACGGCGGTAAAGCCAAGAGCCGCAGGGCTCATAGCTCATTCAGCTACAGGGGAACACATGCACATGGGGGTTCAGAGCTGAACAAGCTACGAACGCCCAGACGCAGCATGAACAATATGCGGCCAAAGCCCTGTGAGAGACATCGTGCCTGTGTTTTTAGGGCAAATGCTAACAGACACCGACTCTTTTCTCACTGGAGCTGACCTATGTGCAATTTTTTATGACTCACTGAAAACTTGGAACAGCTGTTTAGAAATGGCCAGTGAACTAAATAAAGCAAGACCGGAGGAGATTGGCAATTGTAGCAACAAAACATTACAAACCTGAGTGATAAATTGCATGAGATGCCCCCAATGGAAGGCTTTTGAGGCCGCTGTTGCAAAGGATCACCCATGAAGAGAGAATCGCTGGACAAGAGACAAAGCCAATATATTCCTAGGGATGTAACCATGTTATTGCTCCTAAGTATCCCTGCTAACTTTATAGATCATGAACTGGAAAAATTCGGATTGAAAGAATGAGCATTTCACATCTGCTTGAATTTACTACTAACTAACTGACATCACAATTCCAGCAATTCATAAATTTCCACACTGGTCAGCACGCTGTGACCTGCAGGGAGAATGTTTTGCTGACCTCACTGCAACAGCAATGCTAAAACCTAGAAAACACAGAGTTATCAGTATTTTAGCAATGGCATTTAGATGGATTCAACCAGTTGAAAAACTAGTATGATACTCTCAGGTAAATGCTGGACTTGTGGAAAAGAAAATGATTGAGGCCATATGTTGTGGAAAATGCAGGGGATAACAGCACCTTGGGAGAAATGCTGCAGAGACTAAATATGATACTTACAATCTATGTATCTGAAGATTACAAATATTTGTAATCCTAATTTGTAACTCCTATTCTGCCCCAGTAGCTCACCTAGTTTAATATCCTGTTGCTCTCAGCTACAAGCCTTAGAAGTTCCAAATAAGGTTCCAAAGCATGACAGAATACCCTGCCTCCAGCTTATTCCCAGTTTGTAACATGAAGAATATGTTTATATTCCTTATAAAATGTTTATTTCTTCTAACACAGTTGAATATTCCTTCTATCCACATAAATATCTTCCCTTGGATCTCACATGCTACTGAGTGAGTACTGTAGAAGGATCTGCATTTCCCAGGATTACCACTGGATTCTTCTAAAGAAAAATTTCTTCTTTCCAGCTCTACAGTTCATCAGCTAAGACTGAAAGAGTCCCCCCCCAAAATATTTCTGTACACATACGACTTGTTTTCATTAGTGACCTAGGTGTTCCATTCTGCAGTTCCATTCTGCACCTACAGATCCAGTTTTCATAGAATCATAGAATGGTGGGGGTTGGAAGGAACCTCTGGGGATAATCGAGTCCACCCCTTGCCAGAGCAGGGTCACCCAGGGCAGCTCACACAGGAACAGATCCAGGTGGGGCTGGAAAGTCTCCAGAGAAGGAGACCCCACAGCCTCTCTGGGCAGCCTGGGCCAGGCTCTCTCACTCTCACAGGGAAGAAGTTTTTCCTCAGGTTGAGGTGGAACTTCCTGTGTTCCAGTTTGTGACCATTGCCCCTCATCCTATCCCAGGGCACCACTGAAAAGATCCTGGCCCCTTCTGCTTGACACCCACCCTGCAGATATTTGGAAGTATTCATAAGATCCCCTCTCAGGCTTCTCTTCTCCAGGCTCAACAGCCCCAGGTCTCTCAGCCTTTCCTCATCAGAGAGATGTTCCAGTCCCTTCATCATCCTCTCACTAGTGCAGATTAGATTCAGTAGCAGTGACTTCTTGTTGGCAATTAAAACTAATTCCTGACCCCCTTCTCCCCTTCCCCTGTCTTTTCAGTCATGCCCATCTCCAGAGTGCTGCAGGGAGTGGGAAGGAACATCAGGACCTCCCACCCCAGGGAGCCTCGCAGCATCATCACTAGGGGTGCTTTATTCCAAGTGCACACCACCAAGCCCTAAACAGGGATGGTACTTCAAATCAATGAGAACATGGACCCAGACCACAGACACACCCAGTAACAAAGCAGCCATCCCAAATGGCAATTACTTAAACCCCACCATCAGAATTGTCTTTGGGGACTGGGGGACAGAGTCATCCTCATGAGCTCTGGGACATCTGCAGAGGAGGCTGAGAAGGGAACGGTGGCCCACGTGCTGCCGGTGAGACGAGCGCTGGAGGGGCAGTGAGCGGAAGCACCCAGCCTGTGCTCCACCAGTGATGAGTCCCTGACAGTGCTGAGTCCTCTCCAGTGTCGAGTCCCCGCCAGCGCCGAGTCCCCCCCAGTGCTGTGCCCCTGCCAGTGCTGAGTCCCATCCAGTGCCAAGTCCCCAGCAGTGCCGAGTCCCCCCCCCATGCTGAGTCCCCGGCAGCACAGCCAGCCCCAGCCTTGCTGCAGGGCTGAGCACCCCGTTCCCCTGCAGGAAACTTTATGCATGTTTAAATATAGGCAAGTGCCAGGAGATAGCTCAGCACTGAGCCTCCCCCTTTCTTGCCTCGTATTTGCAGTAGTTAATGCTCCATAATGGGTCACGTGCCATCTGTACCGGCTGTAGCTACAAGGTACTTCGGTTGTAGAGGCAGTAAAATTAGAAACGCCCAGGCCACCAGTGCAATTCAGTGAATATGTTTGGCAAGACACAGACAAAGAATTAGTGCACTGGAGACCAACCTTTCAGGAACAAGACGGGTTTACTCTGAGCATTAATTCTGAAAGGAATGAAGCTGTGGCTTCAGTTCAGTCTTTAATAGTATTCAACATAAAAACACTACAGATAATATCCCATAATCGGTGATTTCTGATCGGGAGAGTCCAATAAGCAATTTCCCAGCACATAGTGGAACTAAGCTGCAGTCGCAATCTGGAAAAACAAACAAAACAATGCTCCAGTCTACATACAGAAAACGCAAGAAAAACAATTTCAATATTTTGGCTGTCAAGCTTTTTGAGGGTCCAGCCACATCTTCCGTTAGAATTAGCAGCCAAAATCCAAATTTCTGCTTTAAAGTGCTCACATTTAGAGTTTTCTTACTGTGTACAAAACAGTATCTTTTATTGTTGCTTAGCAGTGGTGGCTGCCTCACTACCAGTCTTGGTCCAGAAAAGTAAAAGTATTCCAATTTACCACAAATTATTTTATCTGTTTTGTTGGAAAAAAAATTGGTTGGAAAAAAACCAGTTTGAATTAAACTCGCTTCAGTGGGAAAGTTCTATTTTACAACCCCTCTTTAAAATGAGTGTATATGGTTATTATTAATTTCTGAATCACACCACGTGCTCTTCCCTACAATAATTGCTAACCGAAGTCCACAGCACTACTCTCATCCATTTTAATGGGCTGGGATCACACCACGAGACACAAAATAAAGACACTTCTTGCTGCAAAATGCTCAGGATCAAAACAAGAAAAATACAAGAGACACACTGGGAAACCCAGAGGGATGAATGACTAGGAATTTAATTTCTCATTTATTGCTAATATTATTGTTGACTTGCTTGTTAATGTAACGTAGCACTTACATTAAGGGATCTGTGTCAGAGTGACCCACTAATGATGATTTGTATCTGCTGCCAGGGTAGGCAGACATAGGAGAGACTATTTCAGTGGTGTTCAGGGGCTATTTCACTGTCATTTAGGGGATTTAAAGCTCTTAAGCAGTTACAGGCTCGTTTAGTTTTTAATAATTAGAGCTACCTGAATTGTAAGTCAAAGAAGACAGAGGCAGGATCTGAGGCCTCTGCTATCTGGAGTGCAATCACAGGAGAAAGCAGGAGCTACGGGGCTGGTTTCCCTTCCTTCCTCACTTGGTGGGGAGGCTGGAAGACGCTCCTGGCTTTCTGGCCCAATGCCCCAGCCAGCACAGCTACATCTCTGCAGCTGAAGGCAGCTCCTCAGCACCGAAGCCAAACGAAGGACAGTTTTCCTAAGCCCCAGGTCTCTCTGAGTGTGTGCGACTGGCATTTACTCCTTGGGCAGGACGGACAAGCAGCAAGCAGTGGCAAATGCCCTGTTGTCCCAGTACAACTTGCATTCCCAGTGGAGGGCTCACCAGCACAGCTCTCTTAGGAAGCCTCTCCTAGTGTATGCCAGCCTAAAAGAGTCACAGGGATACACCCCCAGGACAAGCTTTTCAAAACACTTTCCATCGGGTTTATTCTTTACTGGAGGTCACCGATTGCCATCGCTTAACAAAAAGCAAACGGGAAACGTCAGTCTGCAGGACAAGGAAAAACCAGCTGCTTGTAATGGCAGCCGTGGACGGACACACAGGAAAGACTGTCCTAATACCAGTTTGGCTTGATTTTGTCTGGTTGCTTTTCAAAACAATGTATTTGCTCTTCCATCTAGGAAACGGGTATCTCTTACTGGTGGAATTGGTAACCCTCTACTACAGTGAGCATTCATGGACACAAACCTCCAAGCATTACAGATTAAAATAGGCAGAACACAATTACAAATATTTGAGGGGCAACTAAACAACTGCTGCTTCTAATCATGGGTTATGTTTATATCTGTGCAAGTGGGTGTAAAATTCTTCAGTTATTAAGGCAAAGCAGTAGGAACCAAGCCTGTGGCTCACACTGCTACAGCAATCACCCCATCTCCCACCTCTGGCCTCCAGCATGCCTAGGAAAGCCAATACCAGCAATAAATCAATAACTCTAACTTCACGGCTGGGCTGTTTGATTTAAATCAGGATCATACAGAAGCCCTCACATATCTATAGCAAACACTGGAAGGAGAAGCAGGCAACAGATAGCAGAAAGGCCCTTGCAAAGCAGATGCAACCCAAAAGCCCTTCTCGACGTTCTTTCCTTAATTGGACTGGTGTTTTATCCACTCTATCTATGACTATTTAGACTGCAAGCTCTTCAGGCCAGAGACCACCTACTGTGTGCGTGTTCCTACAGTCTCCAGAACAAGGCTTCCATTTTTGCTGGTTCTCCCTAGTCTAGGCCGTAATAAATATGATTATTTTAACAATAACACATTAGTAATCGTTAATGCATTGCTTGAGTTTTCCTTTGAAATGCAATCTGTGCTCTCCTCCCTCTCAGCAGTTTCATCGCTGGCTGAAATCTTCTCAGTTAACAGAAAGTGCCATAGGTAAGATTTTTTCCATTATCAGCACTTTTAATCTTCAAGCAATTTAAGGCAAATACATCTTCCTCTATGATTTCAAATGAGCCCAACTGTTGGTGATTTTCTTTGTGGTTTTTTTGCTTTGGTTTAGTGCTTGGTTGGGTTTTTTTTGCTTTTCTGAACTTGTAAGTTATTTTCTACCAGCAACCTGTGCTGGCAGCAGTCGCGCAGACAGGATGCAATGCCATCTGGTAACGGCACCCTGACCCCGCCTGTCAGCTCCATCAGTGCTCTGGGAGCCTCTTGTGCCACTCTGCACCACTGGGCTGGGCCCAAGTCCCAGTTCTGTATAAAAGAACCAGCCTCTTTCAAAGCCCTTGTCTTCCCAGACTCAGAAATGGGGCTCTACCTCCTTTAAGAGCACAGGGCTGTCTGCTTTTACAATCATAGAACAGTTTTGGCTGGAAGAGACCTTCAAGATCATCAAGTCCAACCTTATTCCTAGCCATCTAAAAAAAAAACCACTAAAAACTAAACCACGTCCCTCAGCACAACATCTACCTGGCTCTTAAACACTGCCAGGGATGGTGACTCCACCACCTCCCTGGGAAGCCCGTTCCAGTGCCTGACAACCCTTTCTAGACAGAAATGCTTCCTGATACCCAGCCTGAACCTCCCCTGGGTCAACTTCAGGCCATTTCCTCTTGTTCTGTCCCTTGTCACCAGGGAGAACAGACCAACTCCTGCCTTGCTACAGCTTCCCTTCAGGTAGCTGTAGAGGGCAAGAAGGTCTCCCCTCAGCCTTCTCTTCTCAAGGCTAAACAGCCCCAGATCCCTCAGCCTCTCCTCATAAGACACATGCTCCAAACCCTTGACCAGCTTTGTAGCCTCTGGACCCTCTCCAGCACCTCAACATCCTTCTTATAAAGAGGGGCCCAAAACTGGACACACATTCGAGGTGCGGCCTCACCAAAGCCAAATGCCTCTTGCAGAGGCATCCTCCAGTTCCTGGGGCTGAGGAGGCCAGGCTGTTCTCATTTCTCCAGCATGTCGCTGGGGGAGCAGGTCCGTGCCGGCAGCACCAAGGAGCGTGCGGGGGCATGGGTGGGGTGCCGGCGAACAGCTGCCTGGCACAGAGCCACCACCTTTCGGGGCAGGCGTCCGTCAGCCAGAAAAATCTGTCTAAATGTTACGAACCTTGCTGGCATGCCGAGGTAAGGAGAGTCAACCAACTCCACCCTGGCCCTGAAAATAACCCCTGCCTGTGGAAGAGGCCAGCGGTGTCTGAGGGTCAGAGGGGACTGGCCGCACTCCCCACTCACCGCTGCCCTCAGCCAGCTCCACACTAGAGGGAGGAGAGTCCAGTCCCCTCACCAAGGAATAAACCAGCATTTCAGCTAGCTGCTCTCCTTCAAGAGCTGTCTTCCTCACACAAAGAATTCTTCTCATATTACTCCACATCAAACACGATTATTTATAGGTGTGGTACGTAGGATAGAGGGAGTGGGGGGCCCCATCGCCTACCAAACCCCACCGTGCTAAGCACTGTACAAATACAGAGCAAGGAGATGATCCTGTCCCCAGAGAGCTTACATCTAAGCATAAAATGGAAAAATCTCATTATTGACAGATTAATAACAATCTGTCAGAGCAACCACTCATATTAGGAGTGTCTTGTGCAGAAAAGTAGTACGGGGCCCTTACACTTACAATTAGCTAAGGAGAGCTAAGCTGATGAAAAAATTGAACAGTTAAAAAATAAGGGCTCACCTCCAGAGTAACATCCCATTAAAAATGGTGAGTGTGGTATGAGTACACAGAAACATTTTGAACACAACGTGCAGGTGGGTAACTCCCAGGAAAGAGGCCAGTGGATGAATTTCTTTTGTGAACTTTGGAAAAATATGCAACATACATGTCCTTGGAATGGGTGTTTCTTAAATGACACCCGTGGATTTTCCTCTTTTCAGCCCAGTTTACCGAGCTAGTTTTAATACTAACACTACAAAGCCAAATAAATGACTGATAGGCTACAGGTTGAGGGTTTTTTTGCATATTAGTGCTACAGTTGATGTATCTGTGGAAAGATTTTCTTCAAATGAGTGCTTCTTTTTGCACAATCACCTGTAATTCAGTTATTAATACTGGCCAAACACAGTGCAAAACTTCCCGAGTCACGTGGCTTTCATAATTACAAAAATTTAGACCAGAAAAGGGCATAAGTATTTGTCGTACAGGTACAAATTGCATCTACACACAGGGCTCGCAGCAGCCTAAGAACAATTTCACACTACTCTCGTTCAGTCTCAGTTACCATCTGAGATAAGAAGCCTTTCGATACCCAACACCATATTTGATAGTGTTGGCACTTGGATAATATCTAAGTATATATGTTAAGAAACACAAACTACAAGGGGCTTGAGAAAAAAAATGATTTTACATCCTCAAGTAGTGTAAATGACGGTGCACTCACACACACTGGTGAAAATCACACTGATTTACACAATGTGAACATCTGGCTCTTTTCCAGGGGTAAGGACTTACTGCTCCAGGGGGAAGAAACAGCCCGTGACGTTACTTCATGTGGGCACATGATTTTCCCAGTGTTATTACTGGGTAATTCCCATGTGGCTCCTCTCACTCTCAGGAAGGAAAGATTCTGATCTCAGCTTCAAATTAATTTATCCAGACCGAAATTACCTTGGCCATGTCCAGGTCCCCCAGCTAGGGCCCAAGGCACTATGGTTGTACCATAAATGTTTAACATAAAGCATCAGGACTTCTGAATTTTCCCACATTTATTGTGACATGTCCTGCTATTTACTCCTGCTATGTGATCACCAGGATACACATGGTGCTTGGGTCTAATCCTCCTGTCTTCATATTAAAAAACCACCCCAACTTCAGTTTCAATACTGCACTAAGCCTTTCATCACAGACTTGTAAAAGGTGTCTAGAACCAAACATCACAGCAGCAAGCAAACTATTTTGTACTGAAATGCAAAATATACGCATTTTCCACAGTTTAATAGAAACAAGGCAATTGTTCCAGAGTGCTTGCTGATCAATAGGATGAAATGAGTGCGCTAAATATGAGCAGAGCGAGCTTGGACTGAAATGAAAGCATACGACAGAACGCAAACAGGGCAACTCCTCTAAAAAACTACGATTTGTCAAATTTTGAACATTGGTACTTCAAGAAATCTATTTATAGATTCAGTACTACTTTAAGAAACTTCCAAATATGAAGGAGAAACTGCTCCAGATCTCATAGAGTTAATGTGTTATGCCAGAAAATGTCTGATTTTTATGTTTCTCATTGACACACACTGATATACATTATGCCATTTGAAAAAATGGCATCTTTGTCTGCACTTAATAACTACAAGGCGTGGGTAAGAAACAGCTAAAGCATAAAACCCTAAGGACAAGGCTTCATTGTGAGAATTAAATAATTATTACAATGCAAAATTAGGCAGAGCAATATCTCTGTTTTATTTCAAGTGATACGAAGTCTGATCTGGAGCTGAATTTACTCAAGTTACGATGGCGTATCATGCTATTTTTTGCTTAAAATTAAAGGGGCAAAACAGATGTTATATTTTAACCAACCAGGTTTTTTATTTATGAAATACAGTTTCTGATAATAATTAGCTTTAGACTTTAAACTTGCCATAGTTTTATTCGTAAGTGTATCTGAATTTGTTTCTTCTTATGTGAAAAGCTTCTCACCAAAAGAAATTGGCCACAGAGGAGGGAAACAGTGGGGTTTCTGTCTTTCTGCCTCCAAAAGTGACAAATAGATATTATTAGGAATTTCAAAATTAATAATTTTGAGGGGAAAATAATGTTCTTTTAACTACCATTATGAGCTCCACACAATAGTAGACGCAACATAGGGTCTTGCAGCTGGCACCATACTTGCAAATAATGCCTATATTTAAATTCAGTCAGCTCCTATATTTGCCAAAAGAAAACTGGTACATAAATTTTCCTTGGTAGAGGAGCTGGGAAAATGATTCATAAAAAGTGCTGCATTAAGCTGAATGTTAGCATTAAGAAACCTGTTACGTACCTACCTGATTATTATTTATATTGAATAGCATCCTCCAATTCAAAGCCAAGAGCAGAACCTCACTGTGCTAGATAAAAAAAAATATTAATAAATAAATGAATAAACACACTGCAGCAGGTCCAATCAGCAGGGCCAATCGCCTCCTGCTTTTGCCACAGCTATAGAATTGAAAAGCCCCCGAAAACAAGGCACACATCTGTCACTTGTGGCCTGCAACCCAAAGCCTATGCCGAAGGTCCTCTGCTCCTTCAGCACAGGTCTTTTCCTTGAGGAGAGGAAACGCTTTTCTTTTCCTGGAGTGTATGCAGATCTAACCCGACGACAGCTGCAATATATGTCATTCTAATGGGTTCTGTCATAACTGGGCAAAACACAGCAATGTTAGAAAGCATTTATCAAAGATATGACAGGGCTTTCAAATTATGCTGCCTTTCAACCCACTGCTTAATAAAAATGTGTGAAGTGATAGAACGCTTTACCTCGTCAACATCACGAGCAGCAACAGGCTTAAGTTTCTTTGGGAGCAGCTATTCAAAAGTAACTTGACTGAACTTCAGAGCCATAATTACAGAAACTATAGTTGAGGGATTTTAAAACGATACCAACCACCTGCGCGACAAAGTAATTATATAAACCTATTACCTTTAAAGCAAACATTTCACCTCCAATAAAGTTGCTTGCTTTCCTTTCCCAAGATGAGCAAAAATTCCCTTGTTCTCACGAGTCCTCCTCGGAGAAAGGAGCCTGGTGTGAGCGAGGGCTGCAGCACGGGCTCCTGCTGCCAGCCGAGACACAGAGGGGTAGTAAACTCCCTCGAGCTCTCTACTCTCACCTGTCATTTCTTACGTTGTACCTTAATGCAAATAAGTGTAAGGAATATATTGCTGTAAATTTTCAGAAGCTTGCTGTGAGAACCACAGCCCTTATGCCCTCGGAATTCAAGAGAAGTTTTGGCATTGATTCAAGTCAGGTGCAATCAGAGAAGCTCTTGTCCTGCTGAAGACTCTGACCAGTTTCCACTAATCTCAGCTACAAAAACAAGCCCCCGTCTCATGTCACCCGTCAAGTGCACACCAAATGTCACTTAGTTTTTACAGGCAAGAACCACAGGGTGATGGGGGTTGGAAGGGACCTCTGGAGATCATCAAGTCCCTGCCAGAGCAGGGTCACCCAGGGCAGCCCACACAGGAACAGATCCAGGTGGGGCTGGAAAGTCTGCAGAGAAGGAGACTCTACAACCTCTCTGGGCAGCCTGGGCCAGGCTCTCTCACTCTCACAGGGAAGAAGGTGGAATTTTCTGTATTCCAGTTTGTGACCATTGCCCCTCGTCCTATCCCAGGGCACCACTGAAAAGATCCTGGCCCCTTCTGCTTGACACCCACCCTGCAGATATTTGGAAACATTCATAAGATCCCCTCTCAGGCTTCTCTTCTCCAGGCTCAACAGCTCCAGGGCTCTCAGCCTTTCCTTGTAAGGTAGCTGTTCCAGCCCCTTCATCATCCCCGTAGCCTCTGTTGGGCTCTCTCCAGTATTTCCCTGTCCCTCTTGAACTGGGGAGCCTAGAACTGAACACAACACTCCAGCTGTGGTCTCACTGGTGCAGAGCAGAGGAGGAGGAGAACCTCCCTCGACCTGCTGGCCACACTCTTCTTTATGCCCCCCAGGAGACCATTGGCCTTCCTGGCCACAAGGGCCCATGGCTGTCCCATGGAGAACTTACTGTCCATCAGGACACCAAGGTCCCTCTCCACAGGGCTGCTTTCCAGCAGATCTACCCCAACCTGTACCTGTGCACAGGGTTGTTCCTCCCCAACTGTAGGACTCTGCACTTATCCTCGTTGAACTTCATGAGGTTCCCCTCTGCCCAGCTCTCCAGTCTGTCCAGGTCTCGCTGGATGGCAGCAGACCCTGATGGTGTGTCAGCCACTCAAGAACCCTCCTTCAAAGTCTGCAGACCAGTATTGACTTTTGATAGACTGCGGTTCAGTGAAGGACACGACAACGTATTGTTGCTTGGAATACTTTCTGGCTGGCCTGGCCCAGGCTGCCCAGAGAGGCTGTGAAGTCTCCTTCTCTGGAGACTTTCAAGATCCATCTGGATGTGTTCCTCTGTGGGCTGCCCTGGGTGATCGTGCTCTGGTAGTGGGTTGGACTCGATGACCCCCAGAGGGGCTCCTTCCAACCCCTAACATATATCTATATCAGAGACCTGAACAGAATTTTTAACTCCTGTATTAGGCAATTACTCCCTTGTCTAGAATATAAGCTGAGCCTCCATTTTCAATGAGTTCCTGATTTTGTAGGGGTTCTCCAGGGGTATTCAGACTAAACCATACAAGGTGCAGGAGTTCAGCCCCAGCTGCCTGAAGGGACCTCCAGCAGAGCAGCAGCTACCCAGACAACGGGATCGCTGGGCGAACTCTGCAGAGCTGGCTGGCTTTCTCACGCATGCAGCACCCCCATGTCCAGAACCTAATTTGGAGGGAAATGCCATTAAAAATAACCCGTGATCTCAATTCAGCCTTTCATGGCCATAGGGGTTTTCCTGAGAGTGGTCTTTTACTCACATTCAATAGATGAAATAAAATAACCTCCCTGCCAATTTTCATCATTATGGGAAATCCGGGCTTGTGACATCCCAAACCAGAACAATAAGAATATATGCAGAGAAATCCTTGTCATCTCTCTCCTGACTGCAGTGGCTGTGGGCCAGATTTTTCATGATGCAATTTCCCAGAGGAGCTGGTTTTCAAGCTGGAATTTCACCTCATCTGTGATGAAGCAACTCCAGTGGAGCTGCATGGGTGAATCTGGCTTTTTACGTGTAGCCTGCTAGCACATTTTTGTCCAGAGAATTTTGTTCCATATCTTAGCATCCTTCTTCTTAACAACCCACAAGACAATTTTCTTCAAAGAAAGCTCTTATTAGGCTTTATATCTATGACCTTAAGTTGTCTTTTATAGTTTAATCCACACAAGCTTAGAAATCAAGTTTTGCCCGTGGTAGCCAGCCCATCAATTCGTTCGATTGTCCGGTCCAACTTCCAATTCTCACTAGCAATTTGACAATTGTATTTCTCACTGCATGTTATGAAGTCTAGAGCTGCAAAAATAATGAGACCTGGAATTACGCACAGCATTGTAAGCCCACTCGTTTAACCATGAATTTTCAGGTGATTTAGATGTTTGGATAACAGGCATACTATAGACCAACCTGTCATATTACCCTGGTCATAAAAATGCCATGTGCCTGTCTCCTCGCGTGCACACGGGTCAACTCTCAGAGTGTCTGCTTGAACCACTCCTAATTCAGAGAATACAGCCAGTAAAACACAGTCTTTTTAATGGATGGTTGCATAAATAGCAGAGCCCTCCAGCTCCTAAATAGTGCTCTCGGGTCATTTACTAAGGTTTGTAATTTATTAGTAAGGGCTATATTAATCTTCCTGGATGGGAAAGACAGAAGAAACTTGTGTCAACTTGGCCCATTAGAGGTACAGACTCTGCTCCTGGTGACCTCTGTCATGAGGGGACAAGGAGGGGGTGCCCTGCCCTTCCCCCATGGTCCCACACAAGAAAGGTCCCTTGCCTGGCTACTCTGGAGCCAAATGCCCTTAGAGAAGAGAAAGCCACCCCCAACTGCCAGCCGCTCCAACCCTTTGCTGGGGGTTAGGACACTTGGCACCAGCTCCTGAGGAGCAGACTGGCCACAGCTCATCTCCTGCACAGAATAACTTCCCGAGGGCAAGGAAGATCCGGGAGGATGGCAGGAATGTCTGGGGCATGAGGTACCACGGCAGGGTGGCAATCCTCAGCTCCTGCTGGGAACTGGGGAGGAGGCTCCTCGTCCCAGCTACCGGCACTGGGTGCCGGCACTGGGTGACTCCCCCAGCAATGATGCTGCAGGTGGTGGCATCGTAAGTAACGTAAATCAGAACAGAACATAAATCACATGGTTTATGGAATGTGAAGAATTTTTGAAATGTGGTGTGATTGTGCAGAATTCTAAAATAAATCGTAAATAAAAATAAAATAAAAATCAAAAAGGCTGGCTGCACCCACACAGTGCTGGCTGCCTGTCCAGCATCACCAGACACAACTTCTCTGCCACTTTCTCCTTCCTCGTTGAACCATCCCATGCCCCGGTGAGTGGGAGAGGGGACAGGCTGCCTGTGCACAGCTCAGCACCCACCCCAGAAATGTGACTGCACAACTGTTTGCATGGCCCAAGTTTAGCAACCTGTAACAGTATCTCCAGTCCCTCTTAGTGCTGTATTTGAAATTAGCTTTACTTCTTACTGCTTTTATTTCTGCGGTTAATCTGCAGCTCGGAGCCAGTGAACTCTGAAGCTTCACAATATGCTGTAGTACAGGGTTAACCTGCAGCATCTCCTTAAATTACACGGATGGTTTAATTCAAAGGAAAATGAGCAGGTACAGAAAAGCCAGTCTGAAAGTGGATTGCAAAGACTGCATTGCTTTCAGTAAGCTCGATTCTCTTCCAATCCTGATCTGATATTTTTATAGATTTAATGAATCTGTCTGGTTGATACCACGCAATGGGATAAGTGAGCAGTCGGCTTTGTTGTTCAGGCTTTGTTTTCATGTTTCCAATTAAAAATGAAAAAAACCCAAGCAATTAATGGGAAACATTAAAACGTAAGAATGGAAGAGCTTTTAAACATATGGGAGATTTCATCTGAGAAAGAATTTTCCCTGGAAAAGATTGAGGTGAGCTCACAATTTTCAATCAAAGAATCTCTCTTTTTAAAAAACTTAGCTGAGGTTGGTTAAGGTTATCACATAATAGGTGAATTCACACAACTTTAGAGACTGGGTTTACTGGAATTAGTTATTGATGCCTTACTTTCATAAGTGACTTGCAAAAACCAGCATACAACACATTTTGCTGCTGCAAGCTCTGCAGAATTAATGCAGCTCTGAGAAAGCGAGTCAAATTCTTCTTCTGAATTTCACATCAATGAAAACAGAGACTGTAAAAGACACAGTTACACTGGAAACAGATCAGTCTTTGACATTTTAAAAACAATTCTGAAGCCCACTGATACTTTATGCCACCTTATAACTGGTTTTGCTTTTTTCAGAAGTTTTCCTGTTTCCTGCTAATTGACAGAAGCCGACCATCTATTTCAGTGGAGCTCTGCCAGTTTACACAAGCTGAGGATGTGGCCCATATTTTTCAAAAGGGAGGTCCTTTCCTCTGTTTTGCTGTCTGCCAAGCTCTAGTTTAAGCTAATTAAATAGTGTCAAGTTCTAGCAGGCATTTTCATGCTGCTGGTTTTTCATTTCTGGACTCCTAAAGGTACCTAGTCTGGCTTCAGGAGAACTGAGACATAGTTCCAAAGGTGCTGACAATTATAAACACCTCTTTAAAAGTCAGGAAACATCCTGACAATATGGGCACTCTCTACAGTTTCCATCCAAAGTGAGCTTGTGTAAGATCTGTGAGTGTGAGCAAACGATCTCACACACTGGAAGGTACTGGGGGAAACAAACATGCGTAATGCCCTGTGAAGACCGAATGGTGCAGCCAGCTTGCTCCCCATCAACGGCCAAGCTACTGAGCACGCTGAATTGTTCCTCCCTTCAGCAGTCCTCATGGTACCAACCTTGCCCACCCTTTGGTCCAGCATTACGCACCGCCTCTCCCCACCATGACCCTTGGCTGCCTCTGTGGCCAGGGGGCTGACCAGGGAGAGGAGCAGCACGCAACTGCTGGCCAGGAAAAAGAAAAGCATTTTATTTACTTGCCATTCCACAGTTAGAAATGTAACAAACATCCAATGTCTCAGAGACACCTAAATGAACAGTTACTCCACGTAACCATGGATTTCCTATTATTTGTAGCATTTTCTTTCCCTCTCTGCTATTCATATGATAAACCCACTTATGCTACTCATCTTAAAACAGACTGTAAACAGCCAGAGCAGAGATTGTCTCATCTTGTGTGCACAAGACCTACTACAATGGAGCCTTTATCCTGCCTGCAGACTTTCAACACTGCTATAATTCAAATACTACTAATAATGATAGTGAATGTGGAATAGTATGAGCGAGACATTAACATGAACAGAGAATAACTCTCTATCAACCAGAGACTCTATAGGAATAATGGAGTACACCAGCAATACTGGCAGGGTTTGCACGCATCCTGCTTTTTATCCTGAAAAAGCCCAAAACACCTTCTCAATCTAGGGAAAGACTGGTTCAAACACATCGTATTGAATAAAGCCTTTTTATCAAGATGAAGCAGCCCCACGTGCCATTTGGGACTAGAAAGGAGAACGGCCATTGCCAGCTGAAACTGTGGCTGGAAAAGGGAAGGGAAGCCAGTGCCTCCCACCATGGCTGAACAACGAGCTCTGCCTAGGATAAAATCAGAACTACCCCAGGCTAAAGCAGCCTCTTATCCATCGTATTGCCCACTAAGACAAAAAAACAACCGACAAACCAAGCATTAATAAGCAGAATGTCCAAGCAAACAAGAAAACGGTACTTCTCATGCCATGCCAGGAGCATCCTGGGTTCAGGCCAGACATAAATGTCAGCTCAAGACACGAGTAAGATGTAACTGTCATTTCAATGACATACTCACACCTTCAAGCAAGTCTCTAAGGAGGGGTGTGCATATGTGGACACACCTCTGTATAAACCTCAACGTGATTTAAGTATGTCATCCTCCACTGACAAAGCTGCATTAGTGCAAATCCATGCCTATTGTAACTGAGTCATACGAGTATGTGGCAGATATTCTAACACCATTTTAATGGCTAATATAAAAAAGCCTAAATCTCCACTGTACTTTGATTTATATGACCACAATAGTTCTTCTCCCTCCCTCCCTTCCTAGTTAACTTATCATATGGAAGCAACACTCACAGATTTCCTATGAAAAGATGTTCACGTAAAAGAAAATGACTAGAACTACAATGTTCAACCCAGCCGACCAGTTCTGGAGCAGCTCAGGTTTGGAGGGAGGCAGGTTCTCTCACAGACCTGGACAAAGGTCTGTGTCTGCCAGGCTCACAGGGTTGAGAGTGTGCTCTGGGCAGGGGAACACCAACTGCAAGATGCTGTAAAAAAAGACCCAAGAAGTAAAGCAGTGTTTCAAAATGCACAGTATTCCTGGCAAGTCACAAGCTTTAAAACTGGATATAAATCATTGCAAGCTTCAACTTTTGTTTCTACACAACTTTTAAAATGTTTTTGCTTTCACACACGGGGCCCTGTTCAACATCTTGCTGCCATGGTGTTTTTCTATCTTGACAATTCACTTCCGTGAGCAGGCATGCAGCCAACTCAAATGAGACTCAATGCAGTGAAAAGCCCTTCAGGTAAACAGTGTGATAAGCTAAACTGCAAAAAGGAGACAATGTTTTTGGACTATGAGGCAGTTGCTATGGAGACGGTTGCTAATTAACTGCATTCAGCCAAGAGAACAAAGGGTTTAAGGGCAGACAGGACTCTGTATCTTGGAGTGAGCAATGCATAACGTCTTATGCAATCTGCACATCTATCATATCTGAAATACCTGAGCGTTGGCTTAGGTTGCAAAATACCTCAAGAAATGACAACGGGGTGTTTTATTCCTTTAAATTTCAACTACGTTTAGGTAATTAATGATATATCAGTATTTAAAATACAAGTGAAATCCATACTTAGAGGACACAGGTATCATGATCAATGCATCAAGTCAGGGCTGTATTAAATGTCAGAAAGATTTACATTCATGCAGAGTTGCTGCTTTCACAGCTAATAAAAATGCCACCGAAAAAGCACTTCTAAGACAATGTAATGTACCTCATCTATTCTCTCTTACACCTTAAAAATTATTAAATTACAATGCTTGGAAATCTTAGAATAATTACTTCTACAATTACTTCCTAAATCAAGTTCTTAGAAATATGCCTTGGACCTAAATACTGTGTTTACATTAAAATGAGCTGTTCTGAAAAGACATTGAATTACATTATATTAAAGAGCTTATATTTTTGGATAGCTATGTGTGATGATTCTTCACTATTACTATAATGCACCGTAGGCCTACTCCAGAAAAACCAGCACTTGTCAGAAGTGACATAAATCCCAGAGCAGAACAGTTTCAGCTTCTGGAGTTCCTGTGTGTTACTGGGGAGGCTGCCCGGGGCACAGCAGCCCCTGCTCCCCAAGGGCCAGGGCATCACCCAGCCCCCATGAGCTCCACGAGCTGGGCTCAGGCCAGACCAGGCACCTCCGAAGGTGAGATGGGCAGACCCTAACTCACTTTGCAGATGAAGACTTCAAAAGTTGACCTCTTTTCCTAAGTGAAAGATGAGAAAAGCAATAACAAGCCAGTTGCTTATTAAGAAGCCCCTTCTATGGGAAACAAAAAGCCAATGGATAAAAATACATCTGTGCTAACACAGATTTCTGTAGGTCTGGATAAGTAAGGCAACATTTTTCCTTTTTAAGTTGCTAAATACGTCGTATAAAACAAACAAAACAGGCATTGACTTTTTAAAATGATTTAGATGCTGTTAGGATTTAAACGGTCACAGTGAATTCTGAAGTTAATTCTTTGCTAAGGGGAACGGGATGAGTTCACACCTCATATGAGGGTATTACTTCAGCAAAGCTCACTGCACACCGAGCAAGCAGTACATTAATTTACTACACAAAGGCCTATGGTTTGGGGCTTTTTTTGACATTTTAAATTATGAGGCATCTGCAAACAGATCCTAAATCTGAATTGCACATGGATTTTCCACACCAGCCAATTCAGATTGCCCCTAGACATCCCCTCCAGCATTAATCACTCACCCACTCTACTGTAGTTCATATTTCTTTCACAGAAACAGAGGTCTGCAAGATTCTTAAACTCTTTCCTAGAAATCAGAAATTATTACTTATGTGGCAAACTAACTTTTAAACATAGGGGACCCAATTCTGCCTTCAGTTACACTGCCATAAATCTTTAACAGCTCCATTAGATTTATAACAGTGTAACTGAGGAGGAAATCGAGCCCAAGATATTTTCTAAATCAGTAATTAAATAGCAGAATTTTAGCTTGGCACAGAGTAAAGACCTCTTAGATTACGTCTTTGGATGAGGCTACATACTTTTTTGTTCCTTGAATAATGACGTTATGAACAAATGAAATCATCTTATTTTCACCAGCCTCTATATTACTCTGTGGAAGGCTCACATCATCTCGTGGAGCATCAACATGGGGCTAAATATTGCCTCACCTTCCCATCCACTTCCTCTCTCTTCCCCATATAAATGTTAGGCTCTTTATAGCTTGTCCATTATTTATACATGGTATATAGCACCGCAAGGACCTTTCCTTGTTTGGTTTCAAGGCACTGCCATATTAAACAAATGTCTAATAATAATAAAAATGGCATTTAGCCAGCTCCTTTAGTAGAGGTGCAAGGCGTCCTGTGGTCACGTTATGCAGACAGTGTAGTTTTCAGGAGATGCAGCCTGCTCTCCCGGTGCGCAGGATGTGGGGCAGGAAACGGGGCTGTGCCACAGTAGCCCAAAGCTCCCCAAGGGTCACTGGATAAACTGTGAAAGGGGCCCCTTTCAGCATTAAAACATAGATGGCACTGAAGGGAAGAGGGCTCAACTCCCAGCTCTGTTATAAAACTCTGGATGGCATCGGAAAAGTTACTTAATCTCACTAGGATTCCTTTCCTCACTGGGCTAAAAGCAGCTTGTAAAACTTCCCGTCTCGTAATTTTAATAGAAGTGGGTTTTTTTCATGGCTATTTTACCTCATTCTTATCTTTGCTCAGTGTTTCCAGTTCTAATGCATCTTTCCCATTATTTCCCACCTTGCTAACCTCACGTGCCAGAGTCCACACCACCCCCACCAGCTCTGCGCGTGTCACACTGGCAGAGCTCAGTGGGAGGCTCTAACTTGGGACAGCTGGGGGCTGAGGGAGATCAATAAATAGCCTTTGGGGCAGCCAGGCCAGGCCAAAGAGGTTTCTGAACTGAGGTTTCTGAACTGTCCCACCTGCTAATGAAACTCCTCTGGCAACCCAGCTACCCAGCTCCAATGCTGTGCGGGATGGAAGACTGTGAGGGTGGCTTCTCTGGAGGCTTTCCTTCACAGCAATGCTCCTCAGCACTTCCACAGTCTCTGCTGATTAGTCCTCCTATAGCTAAAGTACACCATGCAGTCTAAATACGTAACAGACAATACAATACATGCTGGCACACCTCAGCTCCTTAGATATATGGCTATATACCTATCTAGTAACTACTACAAATATGAATCAGAGCATTTCTTTGCAGCTAGCTCTTGTGGTGGTTTGCATTCAGTCACCAAAGCAAAGGAGGAAGGTCCCAGCCAAGATGTAGCCAGTTTGGTGCACGTAGACATCCTTGTTGAGGTCTCCTAAATACATTTTAATTGTCTGGAAGGAAACATATTATATTCACATACACACATATTTGCACATAGATGTGTCTGCATATATGTGTGTGCTGTAAGTAAGCACTTATTTCACCATGAATTGTACTGGAAAGTTTATTGCTGATAGTCTAGCCAAGGAAGAACTAACAAAATGAAAATGCAATTCTTGTTCAAAGAATTAAATGCTGAAGTTACCAGATCACATGAAGGCAACTGCTTAAATGATTCCAAGACTACTTTCACTATGGAGAATTATTTTACTGACCTACAGTTGTCAACAATACCCATAAACAACAGTAAACTTGCTGCCTCCAATCACCTGGAATTGAAACCATTTGGGTTAACATTTTCTTCTTCTAAGACAGTAGTGTTACCTGTAAGCTTAGGAGTAAAACTCATGCTGAATCCAAGTGGCTGAAGATGTTTTTTCATCTGTGTTCACTACTTACTTGCATTGCTAGCATGACATAAAATCCAATTTAACTATGATTTCTATTTAAGTAATGTTTTTCTTTTCCATGCTAGCCAAACATCAGTTGATGTTAAGCTATAAGTAAGAAAAAAACAAGCAGCTTCAGGCAAATAAGTTTGAAACATTTTAGCTCTGTTGCAATGATGAGGCATGCTGAAAAAGCACTGCATTCCTTACCTGCAAATGTAGCATAATCTACCTCCCCTATTTCCACAAAGATGACTGGGTTACATTCCCTGACACCCCCTGGCACATATTCTGTGCTGCTGTCCCCAAAACTAGCAGACATCGGTCTGAGATCATTTCCTACAAACCAAGAGTCAGCCCAATCCAAAGCCACCTCTGCCCCTTCTGTCCCCTGCGCATCTCCTCCACGGAGAGCGACCAGTCAAGGAGCTGGGTTGGTGATCTGATCTTTTCTGATGGCTCATACACACCTCTGGCAAGCTTACTGTCCCTGACCAAGGCAGGCCAGCTTTTGTGCTAACTTCAATGCTGTGCCAAGTTCCTAAATTCTATCTCATTGTGTGGGTGCAAGACAAACCAATTTCCCTTTTTAAGATTCTTTTCTTTTTTCCTTTCTGAACAAGATGGAAAGGAGATCCCAATAAATGCATGAAATCTGCCTACATGCAAGAAAATCCTCAGGAGGCTTGACCTAGTTGGGGATGGCTGTTGTAGGAAGGCTGTAATTAAGCAGTTGCAATAGTGACGCTGACTTCTCACACCAGAGAATGAGCACGTTGACCACAGTTTCTATTAACAGTGCTTATTTGAGTCCTCTGTAGGTAAAATTGTAATGGTGCTTGACTGACAGCCCAGCAACTCCCACGCTATGCAGTGCTTTCTCAGGATTTCAATCTCCTGAATTTGGGATGCATTGTTACCCCTTTTACAATAGGTTGACAAGCTCTGCTACTTCTCAACATTTCAAAGGGCATTCAGGAGATGCAATTAGCATGTTTATCTTCATCTCCCTCCTCCTTCCCCAATCTGTATTTTTTTTGCTTACAAAAACATGTCCTTTAATTACCCAATGTAAAAATCGTAGCATGACTAGAACAAAACCAGAAAAGATCCAGAGAAGCCTTTTTCTATTAGCTAAACCATTACTTCTACTGCAAGTCTGTAAACTGTTAATCCATTAGTGTCCAATTCCTTAAACTGTATGATCAGACCAAAATCCCCTGGAAGCCCAGACTCCAAAGTGCTCCTCTCTGACGTTCCAGACCAAATGTCCCACATTAAATTGTTTGTAGGACAGGAAAATATTCATACAATGGTATGACTACAACTTCTCAAGGATATCACAAAAAATATCCTGCAAGCATCTGTGAGGAAATCCCTGTAAGGCAGAGTAAGGAGAGATAGTAATTTTGAATAGCATGTCGCTTGGGGAATTGTGTAATACTCCTGTCACAACAACCACAGCACTTCCCCTCCAGCAGTTATCCCGGGCTCACTCCTGCGAGGTGTGGGGTAGGATATAAGGCTACTTCTCGGGAGACTGCACGTCCCCAGAAAACCAAAGATGCTGCAGGAAGTTCTTTGCGCTGCTGCTGCTCCTTGTTCCCTGTAGTTGAGGTGGAACTTCCTGTACTCGAGCTTAAATCCATTGCCCCTCATCCTATCACAATGCACAAGTGAAAAGAGGTTGTCCCTGCCTTCTTGACCTTCACACCCACACTGACCAAATCCACTAGGGAAGAGAGGAGGAACATTGAGATGAAGTTTCCCTGTCCATGTGGTTCAGATGCTTGGCTTTCAACACTCATGTCACTGGCTTCAGCTCTGCCTGGCTAGGAGTCTCCAGTTCCAGGAGCTCTTGGATGCTGGTGAAAGCCATGGCGATGGCACTGACTGTGGTGCTGGTGCTGCTGGAGGTTAAGGGAGTCAATTTTTTTCTGGTCATGTAAGACATGAAGAGATTTCTTACACCTTCTGCTTCCCTAAGAATGCCCAGAACAGCAGTGCCTAACATGAATATAACTCACCTGCTGCTAGGATCGTGTGGGATAATTCAGCTGGGATTTGAAGCTGGTAAGAAAGGAGACACTTCTGCCTTACTCTCATAATGGTCTCATGAGGAAGAATCCAAATCTCACAGCCCATCATAAACCCCAAGAGCACGTGGGCCTTTCTTGTCTAACTCAGGTTGTCCTCAGGTTGTCTGAACCAGAAGGTGTTCACCCTGACATGCTTCTACGAGGGTTCCCAGCTCTGCAAGGAATGAGATCAAATAAATGAGTACGTTTTCTTTTATGGTCTCTACACGCAGGATTTTCAGTGATCTTGAGCTCTCAGTACTGTGCAACCAACACACTGCATCAGCCTGAACAAGGCTCTTTTTACAATCTCCTAGTGCAACAACCCTATTTCTTAAGGATGCAAAACTATGCCTTCTGCAATTACAGGCTCACGAGTTCATCTTGAGGAAGCAGTGCTGGAAGAAACACGAGTTAATATAAATCATACCAGACAATCACCTCAATGTATCCTGGATGTTCTAGTGAGGTTGCATCACTTCAGTGCTCTCATGCTAACATGCATCATTTCCAAACAAGGGTTTGACTAAAGGAACAATGTCACAAAGGCAAAACAACTTCTTACCCTGTGTAGTATAGCCGTTTGAATAGGACCAGCCATTAACTGACTCTAAAGTGGACATGTGCCTGATCTGAACCTGCCCTTGTAGCCCCCACTTAGTTCAAGGCATGTTGCTAGCAGCTCATCTGTACAAGTGTGCCTGCTAAGCACTGGAAGATGTGGGCAGCAGCCAAACAGTTCACTTGACACTGTTTCCTATGAACAGGCTCCAAACACTTTTGTGCAAGCTCTTCTTTATAGGAATGACTGAAGAGAACATACTCAGTGAAGAGAGGACAAAACCCAAAGTGCTAAAAAGCACTTCCAAAGAATGTCTTGCTCTTTTCAATTCCTAATTTTTCAGCAAAACTTTCTAGTGTAACATCCCATTTCCTCTGGAATACATCATTCTCCTGACTCAGCACAGACAGAGTACTTGATCAGTGGGCCTGGCACAGTGTCACTCACCCATGACTTTGCACTTACAGCTGGGATACTTCCCATGGGCTGCTCCCCAGGCAGGAGCTGATACCCTCAGCATGCAGAGCTCTTACAGCCCCACTTAGATTTTCCCTTGAGGGTGGCAGCTTATGGCAGAGGGGGATTAAAAAAAAAAGCAGCAAGGATTCTCTTTCTTGTGAAGACTCTGCCACTTTATCCCAAACCATTAACAAGTGAAAGCCCAAATAGAAAGATTAAGAATTCAGAAGAATCACAATTCAGAAATCACTGTCAATAAGTAAGCCCAATACTTTTCATCTCTAATGACAGCAGAGTCTATTGGTCAGCTCACAAAACCAGATTGCCTTCTTGCAAGCACAGCATGCTGACATTGCAAGAGCATCACCAGATTGCAAGAATTTCTACAGGCAGATTTGTTCACAATCTGAGTAATTTGAGCAGTAACTTTCCAAACAGACACTGTAGCCCTGGACCTTGCTTTTCTTGACTTTTAACTGATTGCTCAGCACACGCTTGTGGCCTGCAGCCCCCATGCATGCCCTGGGCCATGACGTAACACAGTGAGCAATCACAGGATCTCAAGAATGTTTCTAGACAGATTTGTTTACAATCTAAGAAACCCAACTAGTAACTTTCATAATAGGAGTCCTATCTCCAGTGCATTTTGTGTATGTCACTGTGAGACCAAAATAATAAAAAAATTAAATAAAATAAAATACAAGAGCATGTCTTTGTACAATGATTGCAATAACAGATGAATAAACATGCAACCTGATAACTTCACATCTGGTATTTCATCACTCCAAATACCTTATTCGCATTCAAATCTATTTAATACTGTGGAAACTTTATAAGGTAGTGATATCTTTATAGAGGCAGTAACTTGCATGGTACTTTTAAAATGAAAAGAAACAGTAAAAATAATTTGTAACATGTTACTATATTTTTCATAAAGCTAGTTACCTTGCAGTTCCCTCACAGAAACTCAAAAAGATACCTAATAAGAGGTTAGCTACACAATTACAGAAGCCCACAGCCTGGGGTTTCTCTTGCCGATGGACTAGTTCAAAGTTAAATTTTAATATTCAGTTTGTACAAGGTGCTTTGGAAATGAAGACTGTTATTACTCAATGCACAAAAATTCTATCATCTGAGCAGAAGTTTTTATGAAAGTATCATTTTCCCTTTACTCTCATGGTAGTGCAGGCCAAAAGATTTTATGCATGACCTAATAAACATATACAACCACTTCAAAAGGCTGCTGTGCACCTTCCCATGTTAATTAGTACTCATTCTTCCCTGTAAAGCAACTAAACACACTACCAAACTTCCTTTTTAAATACTCATTAACACACCAGTAAGTAGTTTTGCGGCAGAGATTAATACCTGCAATGCAAATCACGCTAATTGAAGAGATGGTTAGGGGTCTCAACAAATAGGATCAAACTCTTTTCTCTTCCTAAGGGCAAACCCCAGCTTTGCTAAGTTATCAGTGCTGATAGTAACAGGTCTGCAGGCATTATGGTGATCTCTAGAGGTCCTTTCCAACCCCTAATATTCTATGGTTCTATGATTCCAACATTTGCCAGCAACGTAAGATCTTCGGGCACTGTCCCTAGAGCTGCACTAAAGCTGCATCTCCCCATAGCTAAATTTAAAAAAAAAAAGAAAAGATGAAAACACACGTACAGGGCCAAATCCATTCCCGTGGTAACTCCAGTGACTTCAGTGTTACACCAAGGATAAAAGTAGGGCTGTGTTTCACAGCAGCTTTCATTCTTGTAATCTTTTCCAAAACACTCTCCCAGGAGCGGACAAGCACAGGCAAATACCCTGCCAATAAGTGAGTTCACAGGAATTGCTACAAGTAAACTGTCAGCCGTAAAAGACCAACAATTGGAACAAAGTACAAACACAGGACAGGCAATGCCCTCTAATGGGCTAGAGTTTTACTATGTGCTGGATACACAAGGATGCAGGAAATCGTCAGAGCTGATCTCTGAGAGGAGAGGTGAATTCCAGGCTGTCCCACTTCGAACTAGGGGATGACGTTTGTGGTTTATCAAGACTTCTTTTGAAATGGTAGAGATGAAGAAAATTCTTACTCGTAGCTTTCAAGACAAATGAAAACAGGTCTAAGAGTCGAGTCCTACGTCCATGGGCTACGCTGAACTGCTTCCACAAAGACTGTGAGCTTCAGTTTAGAGAAGTGTTTCTCGATCCTTCTTCAAGCTTTTGTATTTATTTTCCTCACACCTCTTTTTTAATTTATTTTATTTACTACTAGTCAATACTGTACTAGGAGCAGAACCAAAACTGCTAAGACCATCACAAGCGCACACACACACACAAGAAGGGGGAAAGGAGTGACAGATGGTGGTACTTTCCTGCAGAACCCTTATCATCGGTCCCTTGGCCTTACAGCACACTCCCTTCCTCTCAAGAATTTCCAAACTAAGGTTCCTGGAATTTGCCCCTCTGAACCAAAACAAGCATCTTTGCTTTTTACCCAATCATTTCCTATAAATTTAAAAACAAGAGTTTCATTAACTTTTTATTTTGTTTGCTGAGGGTTTCTTCGAGCAACCATAAACCTGCGCTGGGTCAGTAGCATCCTGAAATGCTCCTGCTCAGGACTTTGTCCTTACAGCTCAAGGATGCCCCAGGGCCAAAAAAAAGTCAAGGCGTGTCCCCTTCCCCCTCACAAGCCGTGGGGCCCTGCAACACTTTTCCATGGGGGTAGGATCAAAAGTCTTTTGTTCTTGTCTTCCTCTGGTGCCACTGGGTACTTTTTGGGGAAGGCAGGGGGAGAGGGAAACATCCTCCCCTTCCCTTCCCTCCTTCACCCAAGATCACAGCTGTAGAGGAACAGCTGAAATAACTCGGGCTGCCCGGAGAGGTCACAGATGTCCCTCGGTACCCCTGGGGTAGCTCTGCTAGTGCCAGATCTGCTGCTGCTGTTGCTGCCCAGGCGGCAGCACAGGCAGGAGCCCCTCGGCCACCCACCCTGCATGTCTCCCATGCTGCAACCCTCCGGCTCCCCTCAGAGCCACCCCACCGGGAGCCCAGAGGCAGCCCTCTTAGAAACGCCACTTTTAAGGACAATTTTTAGACCACCATAAAGAACAGCAAAGAAACTCCAGCTTCTGCTTACATGAATGTCGCAAAGCTCTCACTAAATCAAAGGCAGAGGCTTAAAATATTTCTTCAAGCAAAATCTTTGCTCTTCTCAAAGTCTCTCTCTTGAAGATAAAAAACTGCAATTGCTTAACTTAATCCACCCAGAGCGATCGTTGTATTTGCCTCCATAAATATCATATTTGTTCTAGTGCCTGTATCTAAAGGTAATTTCAGTGACAAAATGAAATTGTGTCCTCTCGACCTTTTGTCTTGCATGGTTCATGAATTACTGACACGTTTCAATATCCCCCAACACTGTGGAAGCATAGAGATATTGCGACATATCTCTTTTAAGTGAAATAAACTTGGTACGCCACTAAAAGGCATTAAATTATTTTCATTATGCCACACAGAATCTAAAACACTTACACTGTTTTGATTTCAAAATCCTTGGAGAACAATTATGCTCTCAAGGCCATAAGACTCTATTAGAAAGTCCTCAGAAACGTAGCATGGTTTCAATAAATCGTCAGACACTACAAAGCAGTTACTCAGCTTGAAGAATGAAAACATGAGTTCATCCACTGCAGTCAGGATGTAAATTCTGCTTGTACAGTACCCTGCACTTCCTAACACGTTTTTTTCTCCCCAGTCGGGATGACACTTTGAAGTCAACTTTTCAGCATCAAACACGCATACCTACTTTTTTCTGGGTGAAAATAAACAATATTTGACTTAGGATGAGCATGAATATACAAGAAGTGCACATACGCTTACGGTGTTACTAGCCAGCAGTATTAATCAGCAATTAGATAAGCCTAAATGGTTTTATAGGTATATAATTTAACAAATGCTAACATTCAGTATTGGAGTCATTAAATTAAATGGGTGGTTGATGAATGGATAAAATGTTAATTTCTTTAAGTTATACTCCAGCAGAAAGAATGCTGCAGAACACCAAAATCAGGGGTGATTGGTGTGGTTGTAGGGATCCTGCTTTCTGAAAATGCAGCCACCCTTATTTTGGCAGATGAGGCTGTTCAAGCCCAAGTAGAGCTTTTCAGCATCACCCCACAATGAGCTTGTTTGCATATACATGCTGCTGTCCTCCTAGAAGGAGCGCAACCTTCTAATTAAGCAAATCATTTCCCCTTTTCCAAGGCAAATAACACCACCAAAGCACAATCGAAAGGCGTAGAATGGGGCAGAAGGAGAGGACAAGGGAAATTGCATTCCCCTCTGCAGGGAGAGGAGGGGAAGGTGGAGAGAGAGGGGCAAAAAAGCAAACACCTGGGCAGGAAACGGGGGCCCGGCAAGTTTCTGCCAGGGGCAGTTGAGATGCTTCACGGCAGCCTCCCCTTTGCTGAGGCCGCAGGGTCACCCGGCAGCTGCCAGGGCAGGCGGCGGCCGGCCCCTGCCCGCCGCCAGCACCAGTGGCCCCGTTTCCACGACCTCAGGGAGGGGGGGCCGGGAACCGGGGGCACAGCTGGTGGCAGCTGCAGCACCATCTGCTCGGGGCTGCTCCCCCGGGCCGGCTGCTTTCCCCCCTCCTCGGCCTCGGGACAGCCCGGCCAGGTAGGGGCGAGGCCGGCTGCCAGCGGCACCCCCACCCCGGGCACCGCCACTGCCCGCCCGCCAAAACGCGGCCGGGGCCGGGGCCGAGGCCGAGGCCGGGGCCGCGCCACCCGCCCAGGGCCAGCCCGGGAGCGACGGAGGATGGATGGAGGGACGGGGGGAGCTCGGAGGAGCAGGGACGAGAGCTAGAGAGCCCCGGCCAGGGCGCGCAGATGTCCGCATCCCTCCGCCGGGCCTGTATGTACGGAATGCTGTCAGCACCACCTCTGATTTACAGCAGTGTGCACGGAGGGGAAGGGGAAAAAAATGCAAAAAAAAAAAGAGCAAAAAAAAAAACCAAAAAAG
>JANVCC010000046.1:931970-988117 GCA_025345505.1 Todiramphus chloris collaris
GGGGAAAAAAAGCAAGAAGAAAGAAAAACAAAAAGAAGAAAGAAAAAGGAAAAAAAAAAACCCCACAAAAGTACCCCTAATTCACTTCTTTCATCCTGAGGCTTCTGAACACAAGAAGTTTATCGCTTTGCGAAGGATTTGCCACGCCACCACATAGACTCCCCATCTCCCTTTCTTCACCATTTATTGACAAATAAAAGAAAAACGCTTGCTTTGTTTTATGCTCAAGGCATGACACATAGAAAAGCTTCTTTTAAACATTCCCATTCAGAGACAGCACAGCATTCATTAAAGACAGAGTTCCGCAGCAATATTGCTTCCTAGTGCCCATGGGGAAGGGACTGGTCCGGACAGTCCTGAGGAACACACCAGCCCAGCTGAGCTCCCTCAGTTTCACCAACTTCTTCAAAATATACTCCGAAAGTACCAAATTCAACCAGGGGGGTTGTGTATAAACAAACAAGCTGGACTTTACAGTTCTCACTGGGACAATTATTTCCAAAGGCTAAATGTGTACCACTTACCATACATTTTGCCTTCATCTGATAAGATGATTTTCCTCCTCCCACATGGTGGATAGATAGCTAGAGCCTCCTGAAAGCTCTGTTCAATGTCAGGGCTCCAGACACCTTCTGCATCATTGTCAATAGGTTTATCTGCAGAATCACTCATTCTTTCAATGTCTTCGGCAGGACTCTCGCTGCCGCTCCAGCTGCTGGGCTCAATGGTGATGGCTGGGGTCTCCAAGCCTAAGCCTGGAGTCTCACAGGAAATAAACCTACAAAACAAATAAACAAACAACCCCAAAAGGCATTAAAGACATGGAACTTCAGGCAAACCTTTCTGTTTTCTTCTGATACTAAGGTTATCGGGAGCTGAGCAGTAACTGTAGTAACACGAGCACAGGAAGCACCCAGCAAAAGTGAAAAATTAATAACCATTCTACCTGAAATCGGCGGAAGTGGAGAACATTTTCTGTGTGCAATTACCTGAAGGCATAAAGCATCAGGTTATTTTTCACAGAGAGTCAAATCGGGTCCTAATACCAGGGAAAACTGCAGCACATGACACATTTCATCTGGCTGAAGACTGGCACCCTTAAAATAACAAGCCTGATTCTCAGGCGGGGGTAAATCAGCATGCTTACACTGGTTGGAAGGCAAGCACACCAGTTTATGCCACAGCGACTACGAGAGCCTAAAACCACTTAAACAAAAAAAACCCCCAAAAGCCAAAACTATTGTTCACATTCATCCGGATGTCAGTGAAGTAAATGGAATTACACTAGCGATGACACAGCTCAATGTGATTAACTAGAAAAGGCTGTAATTTTCAGATATTACCCAAATAAATAATAGAATCTGTGCTACATACAAACCGAAATCTTTAAAATCATAATGCTGGAGAATGGAATTACAAGAAAAACTATATCCTTTGCCTGTTTTAAAAGGTCCCTGTCACAGAACCATAGCAGAACAAAAATTACAAGCTTCAAGTTGCAGAATCAATTTAATAAGAAATAATTTAATATAGCTGCACCTGCTCACACCACCAGAGCTGCATATCTGTCAGTGTTCTTTTTATACTTTTGAGAGAAATACAACTCTGCTATAAAGACTTGCTCCAGGCAAAAAAGCTGCTATACCAGACTAAATTCACCTCCGGTGTAATTCTTCAGGAAGCCAGTGAAATAACACCAGGAACAGATTTGGCTCAACATGTCTGGGCATAATGTAGTTTTAGTTTGAAAAACAAAGAATTTTGGTGACTCTAAGTGGATGGGAGTGCCCAAACATGCATGTGTGAGCTGCACACGCACTTAAAAATCCAGATAGTTGTCTAAACGCTCCAAACCCCCTGAACTAGAACGTCTTTATTCTGCTGGGGGAGTTGGAAGCAGGATCTTTCAGCACACGGAAGAGAGGGGCCTGCCCTGGACCTCCATCCTCACATTGCTACACCTCTCAGTAGGGTCTTGGTATGTCAGAGGTGCAAAGTGCAGGAACAGTGTTTACCTCACGGAGGAAGAAGGGGAGATTGTACACGTGACAGCTCCGATGGAACACCTTTGGGCTGGAGAACTCCCTGAAAGGAGAAATATTTACAGCAGCCCTCACCCCAACTAACCAATCACTACAGATAATCAAAACCCAACAGCCCAGTCCCTCGAAGGCTGCAGTGTCTTCCAAAAAAAAAAAAAAAACAACCCAGAGCTGAAACTGGGGAAATGGGGAGCAGTCTCACTCTCACTAACCAAGGTTACCTGTCTGACATCAAAAGTATGAGATGTTTCCACTTCTCCAGGGAGGAGCTCAGAGGGATCAGTACACTTGAAATAGACTCCAAAGAACTTTCTTTTCCTTACTCGCAGGTTTGTCTCTACAGAGAGGCATTTCTTAGCTTTGCGTTGGTTTGAACATTTCCGCACAGCTTATGAAAATCTTAGTGCCTACCCACCAGTAATCTCAAGGCTAATCGGTGTCTCAAATGCCTTTTAATAACTGATAATGAGGGAGCAGATGGATTCACAGGGAACCACACACAAATGATAAGTGGGAAGTCTGGCCAAATACACTTATTGTCTGGGAAATCCAAAACACACAGAATCTTTCAAGTCTTGTCACAAAAAGGGAGATGTAATCCTCTGTAAAATAATGAAGCACCCTTCTTCATAATTCTCAGGAGTCTGAAGAGTTGATTCAACCCTTGCAAGATTTCAACCTTGTACCAAGATTTAGACAAAACATAAACAGAGCAATACTGGGAAAGAACTGACAGAAACCATCATGACCACTTAAGCCTTCAAATACCAGAGGAGTTTTAGGTAAACCAGAGGTAACTGCATTGTTGAATGGGATAATTGGGGGGTGTCCATTTTACTGACACAGTACAGGGAAAAATGGCTACCAAAGATTTCATTGGCCTCACATGGTTAAGGCCACAGTTTCACCAAAAGACAGCAAGTGTGACTGTTTACTGGGTCAGTTCTTCAAAGGTGACTCAGGAAGGAAATCCTTCCCCTGGCTGATCCCAGGTGAGGTGGCAGGCACCGGACCGCACAGCCGTGGGCACCTTCTGCTCAGCCCAACCACCCTATGCTTACAAAATCTGCCAGAGTCATAGCCTCCAGTCTTATTATCATCCTATGTACCAGCCTTTGTTATTACATTATGCCAAAATAATAATTGAAACGCACACAAGGGAAACAGAGAGGCTGTAAAGTAATTAATGTTACTTGATATTCTTGTTAGATCTTGCACTGTGAATTTTCACTAATGTACTATCTCCCTTCCCCTTCCTTTTCACCTACTTGGATATCATCTTCAGGCATTAGTAGCTACTATTCCAGCCTCTAAAATGTAAAGACAACCAAGTGATTCTTCCAGAACATCTGTACTATAGGGGTGGTGAGCAACCCGCTGGAAGAAACCCCTCTCATACTAAGGGCGGCTTTTAGTGATTTTCTGACACTGAAGATCAAGCTAGAGGAGTGAGAAGAAAAAAAAAAAAGCCTTGTCTTACAACCCGTAAATTACTCCCTCTTACTTCAAGAAAATAATTAGCTACTCTGTTAATCGCTTTCAGCTCAGCTCTACATATCAAAAGACAATTCTGCCTCCTTGGCTTGAATTCTAAGGACTTAAGTGTGATGAAAAATTTCAGATCTGTTATGCTGGAGTTCAATGTGATTATCAAAAATAGTACAAGCTGTCAAAAGATGGGCTTTGTCACACATAGTTCTAAGGAGCTATAAATCTCCTGTGAAAAATATGGATTTACAGTCCAGTTGAAATTTATTAAAAAAAAAAAAAAAAAAAAAAAGCAAGATTCCTTATATTAGCAAACTCCAAACTTACCAGCTTTCAGTAGAGGAAGAGTTAATCTGCTGGAGGCAATTAACCCCACCCTCCCCAAAAGCAGAGCTTGCACACATGACAGATCAAGTTGAAGGAGTTCTGTATTTTCCTTTTATCGTGTTAACTTTTAGAGAACCTATTTTGTGCTTGTACTTTCTGTTAATGAAATTAAAATGCCTCAACCCTACCCAAAAAACCAGCTGGAACAAAACCCCAAAGCAAAGCCAGACTTTGACTAACCTTTCTCTACTCTCTATCATTGCTTAAAGTACACTGCTGTGGTTTAGGAGATCTCTCTCCCGAGTCTAGAATCATAGAATTGTCAGGGTTGGAAGGGACCTTAAAGCTCATCCAGTTCCAACCCCCCTGCCATGGGCAGGGACACCTCCCACTAGAGCAGGTTGCTCACAGCCCTGTCCAGCTTGGCCTTAAGAACTTCAAGGGATAGGGCTTCCACCACCTCTCTGGGCAACCTGTTCCAGTGTCTCACCACTCTCATGGGGAAGAAATTCTTCCTAATGTCTGATCTGAATCTACCCACCTCTAGTTTTGATCCATTCCCTCCAGTCCTACCACTACCCAACAACCTAAGAAGTCCCTCCCCAGCTTTCTTGTAGCCCCCTTCAGATACTGGAAGGCCACAATAAGGTCTCCTAAGTTTCCTTTTTAACACCAGTCTCTCTCTCTCTTAGCTATTTCAAGACAGTTTCCCCTGGGCATAAAGCTCGTTGAGCTGCAAACCTGAATGCATTGATCATGCACTTGCTTTCTACTCTTGCCTGTTAAGTCAATTCTAAGGGTGTCTTGTTTTCTCATGCAGTTATGAAGACACTTTTTCTATGCATGACAGAGGTATGATCCCTCCTCAAACAACGCAATGGAGAAACTATTGGGGACAATACTGCCTTTTATAAATACGGTTTATAGACCATTCAATACAGCTTCATGAGATACAATTTAGGACTTAGTTTCATTATTTCAACTCACTAGAGTAACTGGAAAAGTTATTTAAAACCTCAAGAGAAACAAGGACAGCTATTGTCAGAGCTAATCAAACCCATGAATTTAACAAAAATCAAATGATAGTCTGTAATGTCAAGGGAATGACTTCTTTGCTTGCATAAAACATTCTCTTATGCTTGCATTTTATGAGCAATGCAAACCTGGACTTGCCCAGAAAGTTGACCAATGAATGAGATGAATAGCTTTTCACACGAGTGCAGGACAAGAGCAGATTTAAGGCCTTAATATGTTTCATACCCTTCAACAGTTGCATCATGAACAAACATGGAAACGTTGGCTTTCAAAAGCCAGTGGAGCTGAATCTTATTTTACAACATCTTGCACAAGTTAAGCCATTTTGTCTGTTTGTTCAGTTCATTTACTGCCTTGATTTTCAGTGTGGAGATGCTGAATGGTGCCTTCACTGAGGCACCACGGAACTGCTGGGAGAGGATTAACGCTCTGCAGGTATTGGTGCAGGAGCACAAGAAAGACTAAAAGCTGCCTTGCTTCTGAAACATGTCAAGAAAAAAACAATTATGTCTCCCCAGACTTCTAATTGGGTCTGCTTGAAGGGGAGCAAGTGCAGCTATTTTTGAGATAATCTGCAATGGTACCTGCAAGAATTTGCAGGTAAGAAAGCACCCGAGTTGTTATCCGCACTGATCTTCTGACTGTGGATGGTTTCAGAAGGCTACCAAACAGTTCTTGCATCCAGCTCAGTATTTCTAAAACAAGTCTTTCAGAAAAATCTTAATTCTTGACGTAAAGATTGTGAGTGTTGAAGTGGTAAATTACACTTTTAAGATTACACTTCATTTTTAGTTCGTGAACTGCTTCATTACTTAGCTTCAGTTTTATAAAACCAGTGGGACCAGGAATCCAATAAGCTTTTTATAAATGTCTTCTTTATCAAGTGGATAATGAGCAGATGAGTAAAACCCAACTAATTCTAAATTTGCAGATGGCCATTCTTTTTCTCAAGGCTTGAAAAGTTACAGGCCCATGGGATTTTCCTTCTGCTTTGTTCAGCAGTGCAAACCCACAGCTGGAGCGCGAAGGCTTCAGGAAAGAACTGCTGGAGGGAATCCAGAGGAAGAAAGTTATCAGATCTAGAAAACATGACCTACCAGGAAAGGAATTAGGTTTGTTTAAATTTAGAGAAGACTGATGTGAGAAGATAACCACTTTCAAATAAGGAAAAGGTAAGAACAAAGCAGAGAAGTAGTTCTTGGCCATTTCTACCAAGGATAGGACAAGAAACTAAAAACTTAAGCTGCAGCAAGAAAACCGTGGGTTGGGCATTTGGAAGCCCGTTCTGATCCTACCAACAGTCAGGCACCAGAGGGGTACTGGGGAGCTGCTGGGAGGAGAGAGGTTGTTCAGAACAGGTGACACAAGCCTTTCTCAGGAATGATGCAGCTCAGCCCTCTCTGAGGCAGAGGAATGAACTAGACGATGCCACGAGACTCAGCAGCCGAGGCAGAAAGTAAAACGCCCCACCAGAGGGAAATCTGCAGGAGAAGCACATCCTTGACTAGGCATGGGGGAACCCAGATGCCCAAGAGACTTCACAGATGTCCAAGTGACCAGACAGCTCAGCTGCAGGGCAGAAATCCAAAGGGAAATGAGGTTTCTGAATGCCGCTGCCTGCAGAGCTACAGGCTCCTTCGCTCTGCGCGGTGTGTTTGCGCTGCTGCCGGGTGGTCTCCCACATGAGCATCACCGGCAAAAGCTACCTGGAAAGGAGCTGATCGAGACAGGCAGGATGGGGAGGGAGAGCAAAACCACCAGGCTGGCGAGAAGAGGGTTCCTTCTCTTGCTGGTACTCTCCACTGGAGTTTTGGGAGATGAGGCTGCCTCGTCCTCAGCCACCTTCCAGAACTGGGTGGAACCCCCTCCATCACATCTGGATTTCTCAAGCTCTTTCTGCGCTGATTAAAGTAGATACGGAACTGGTGGAAAGCTTGAATTTTACTAGGATTTCATGTTTCTACTTTGCCAGTAACAGTTACCTTTTCAGTGTTTATCTGAATCAAGCAATTCACTCAAGCCTTAAAAAAAAAAAAAAATTACTTTTTTATTTAAAAACAAATTGATGCCCTGGATTTTGTAGCTGTGATGTGTAAGTGTGTATGGATTTTTCTGATTTGTTGAGGTGTTCAAATGGCATTACTTTCAGGAAAACACTATATATTTATTCAAACCATTTTATATATAATTTAGTTTTAGGAGGGAAGGATATAGCACAGTATGAATAATAAAAATGTAAATCATTTACAATGCATCCAATGGAAAAATCATTATCTTAAAGTGACTTTATATTGTATTTTCGTTACGAGGTCTACTTATCAGCAATTACTCCCTCTAAGAAGAAAGATCACCAGGAGAGAGAAGCAGCCCATTTCAAGGATAAAGTATTCCTCTAAAACTCATCCAGACCAATTCTGCCATTCACTTTTGCCCTTGAAATGAACGATAAAAGGTTTTTTTCTGCATGAACAGTTCAAGTTGAAACTCTGATGCTCTGCTTTTTTGGTGATCAAATAGTTGCATGTCATGATGCTTCCACGTTACTTCCTCTCATTCCTTAAACTAGTTCTGTTCTCCCAGGACTGCGGTTATCATTTCTTGCTTGGGATTTACTAACTGTAAGCTATCTGCTTCCAATTTGGGGTCAGCAGAAATGCAGCAGGAAGACAGTGCCCCAATGGTGTGTAAAACAGCCAAAACATGGAACTTAACATCAGTAAAGTGACACTTGCTATCAAATCTAACTCTGTACCCAGCTCATTTCTGAAGATTTACCTGTGGATTTTCCCAAACTGTAGGAAATCTACTGAACAAAAAATTGTCTTAGATCTGCGAGAGTAGGCAGCATAGTGGCCCAAATGTGAAGTTAGGATGAGATGAGTTGTTTCTAAAAAGAAACAATACATTCTTCTTGAATTGCTCATTTTTTGTTTATAGAAACAGATTACTCAGCAGAGTGGGCTGATGTTAATGCATGGGAATTCTTCCCTTTGCAAAGCCACTGTCATATCTCTGCGCTCTTTATGCAACTGAAAAGACTATTTCATACCACTCAAAGAGTCTAATTTTATTTTTTTTCCAAAAGCTGCTTTTGTTGATATATAATTATTGTTGTAAGGATGCTGAGTCATTGACTCAAACACAATTTTCTTTTCCATTAGTTTTAATTTCATACAATTAATAAAATGGTTCATCTTCTCAGTGGGTAAACAACTGGATTCTGACTGTGACTGCCCCACACTTGCAGGCTCCATCGGCTTTGTGCTGGCTCACCAGGACATCTTCTGCAAGCAGCTACAGCTTCAAACCATCCACAGCATCTAGCTAGAACCCAGCAATCTGACGTGCGAAACGCTTTGTAAGGGGCTTCACGTTACTCATGGTCCATGGTCTGCTCTGATTCCCAAAACATCGCTGGGTAGGTGAGTTTTTCCGTGTGGGTCGTGAGTCCCTATCTCATTACAGTCACAGTTGTTTGAACAATTCCTCCCCCACCTCCCCCCAAGCAGTCGCATCCATCCTAGGTGCTAGCGCTCATTTACACCTGGCTGCTTTCAATTACAAGGGTGTTCCTGGGATCTAACCCAGCTCAAATACTGCATTGTGGTGGTAACCAACAAAGATTGCTCTAAATTTGACGGCGCTCAGTGGAATGAAGAATAGCAAGCACCGCATCCGACTTGCTTCTGCTAATTACCAATGAGAAGCAAAGGAAAGGATAAAATATTTGCCAGGTCTCCGAAGGAGAAGCCATTCTTCCTGCAACTGCAGGAGGTGAGGGTGCGACGACCCAGCTGCCGTGTGCTCTGCCGCGGAAGCTGATCCCACACCGACTGGCACCTGATGGGGACGGCTTGTGAATGGCGATGGCAACATCTATTAGCTGCTTACCCCAGCTGTATTCCAGCTGTGACTTTTCTAAGCAAAGAGCTGCTCTATTGTGAAGGGGGGATTATTAATATTTCACCAAATAACCAATTACACAGCTTTTAGAAGAATGCTCAGTGACCAAGGCAGGCCTGTCTCTGCTTCTAGGGCAAGCAAAACAGCTTGGGCTGGCCGGAGGACAATTCTTTGACACTGAAAATATCGGTCCCCAAAATACCCCACTGCAGCTCTGTAAGAAACACTCCCCAGCTCTCCCACAGAATAGGCCCTCAGGGTAAGGGCTTCAGCCACTGCTTTGCTCCGGGTGTGTTTATGAAGCACGTGTTTGGCAGCTCACTCTGATTCATTCTGCTGCCAACACATGTAAAGAGAAAATAAAAACTAATATATGTAGCTATCACGACAATGGGCTTCTTTTGCGTACAAGACTGGAAAAAGGGACACAAAAATAGATTCAGTTCTTGCTTACCTGCAATAACTGTTTATTCCCTGAATGCCTTAAGCTCAGTCACCCAGTGGAGGCTGAGGCAGGGGCTCAGGCTGCACGAGGGCTCTGTGCTTTCCCCGTCACTCCACAAATGATGAATTGCAGTATAAAAGCCCAAAGGAAAGGGACACTGACCCTCCTTTGGCTCAAGTGGTGTTCATCTCACCTTATCCCACCAAACACATAACTTTGGCATCCAAACCTGGACACAGAAACCCTGAATGCCTGTGGAGGAAGCTGTCTTGTGGAGCCACTGGTGATGTAGCCACTGTTTCAGTTCCTATCTACCTGGGAGCATGTGAATGATAGAAACACAGTCAACGGTTTTCATGTGTGCCAACAATCTCTCCTTTGTGGCTTGTGGTAACTACCTTCCCACAGCATCCCTGAGCATGGCAAAAGCCAGACTGGAACTACTAATACCCCACACCAATAAATACTAGAATTAGGTACATACTTAACCTCTGGTGTTACTAGCTTCCTGCTGGGACCACGCACGATTCATTGCTCACACGTACGATGGTCCTAGCAGCAAGGTTTTCTGTGTAGATGTAGCCCTGAAATCTTTTGTTCCCCCAATTCTCCAAGCCCCCCTCTTCTAGTGGAGTTCCCATGTCACACAGATATTTGCAAAACCAGATCCAGTCCTTCACATTCATAGCTCTCTTACTGTATTCCTGCCACATGACTAACTAGATTTCTACTCCAGTATTAGATTTTTCCTATCTTTTTATTTCTAATAACTTGTTTTCAGGAAAGAGTGTGTTTTTTCCTTGCAGAAACTTGTGTTCAGTCTAACAGCTCTTGAGTGAGGTGGGAAAAGGTACAGAAAACCACCTGCTTGAACAATTTAGGCCAGGAAAGGGAAAACCAATGCTATTTGTGGGGTGGTCCAACATCTGACTGGTTCATATGTAACACAAAACTTTCAGCTACATAAAAAATACTTTATATAATGATTTAAGTATCAGGTGCATTTGTTTAAATAAGAAATAGCCATGAGATTAACCCTTTCCCTATTCCAAGCTGAAGAAGGGTTCTTCTTTTATGAAGCAGGAGAAAGGTAAGTTGTGGACTCACAACTGCAACACCCAACTGGCCAAAGCCACCCCTGGAATCTGAGCTGGCACCTTTTATCCCTCGAGACCACTTGTTCTCTGCTTTGCATACCTTGTACAAACACTCCTTTGCCTAAGTGCAAACAGACACACACACACACACACGTATTTTCTCAAAAAGTTTCAGCTAAAGTTCATTTTACAAGTTAAGAAACTCTGCCAAACACCATCTATAAGCTTTATCCCTCAAAAGCTGCCATAGAAGGTTGTGAATGCCTCGTGCTCACCTGAATGTGCTGATTTTGTAGCAGGCAAAACCAGAAGAAAACAGTTTTATTCAGCTTTGGTGTTACTACTTGAGCTACTGCCCCAGGCTCTGATTCTGACAACACAGAGCCATTTTATACATCTGAATAATCACTCCAAGTTTAATGAAGCTCCTCACACCTCCATTAGCAATTGTTGTGGCTGGAAAAAGGCCCTGCCTATCAGCCCTGGAGGAGCCTGGAAACAGAGGAGTGATAATACCGGGAGGCTCACTTTGGGAAAGGCTGTGGTTTTCTGGTGATAGGACACGGAGTAGAGAGACAAAAAAATAGGAAGGGGTGAAACCACAGCACCACGGCTCTCAGCAGGGCTGGGATTTAATCCCAGGTTTCTGGCCTTGTTCTCACGGACTCTAAACAGAAAGAGGAACCAGCACATGACATCAGATAGGACATGGGGTCCAGTCAACTAGTCACAACATGTCTAGGGGTTTGTCTTCGTTGCAAGCCAACGCTGGAAACCCCCACACTGAGGTTTTGTTCACAGAGAAAAATCAAAGCAACAATTTTGCTTGCAAGTGCACTAACTGTCAAATAAAAATATTTTAACTCATCTTGTTTTCCAACTGCTAGCAATGGCGTTATGGGCAAATTACCTGCCAAATTAAATTTTAAGTCTGAGTTGTTTATCTGTGTAGTAGAAAATAAGCCTCCTGTGTAAGAAATGAGCACGTCTACGCTCCCAACTTCTTTCTTCCATCACACACTGGCCTCCGACACCTATCCTTCCACAGGTGGTCAGTGCACTGGCATTGGCTTTACTTTGGCAGAATGACTGTCTCATGTGGGTAATAACAGCTCTATAGCTTGCATTTTGTCCATAATGGAAAATTTATTTCTAACATCTCAATAAAAGATTCTCCTGAGAAGGAAGGATGCTTTTATGCAGCAGGACTTACATCTTCTACAAAGGAGTAGAAAACACTCCCCTGCTGAGATCCTGAAACAATCCTGAACTGCGGCAATCTTTAATTGCTAAACATAAGTAAAACCTACAATGACTAGCTATAGCATTTTCAAAACTCAATATAATAGTTATGTAGTTATTCTGCACTTCTCTTGTAGTTATTGCCTGTTGAGGAAGCAATTTCTGTCTTAAGCTCTGACTTATGTTTCCATTCTATTTCAACTCCTTGTTCACTGTAGTTTAATCCTGCTTCAGGAGGTGTCAATTTGCCACAAAAATAACTTTGCTGGCAACCATTAGAACTGTGAATTTGCTGGACGCTGGCAGAGTTAAAGAGATGGCATGGACCAGGCATCACAAAACAAAACATACATAAAAACCCAAACAAAAAGTACAAGTCTGGGAACTAATCCTTGTAATTCTACTGGACTTGAAAAATCTTGGGTTTAACAAAAATCCTGATTTCACAGCACACTGTCATTTCTGCCCCAGCACCCCTTCCTCCGTTCCCTATGGCCAGTTCCGCAGGCAGTCTCCACCTGCCTCTCACTGCCTGTCCAAGACCTCACTGCTCCTTTCCGCCTCCATCAGTAGGCTCAAGTGCCTCTCAGGAGCTGCCCCAGTAAAGGTGTGCATGCCTTCTGGTGCGGCAGAGACCACAACACCAGGGTGTCCCTGAGCTGCCTAGGTGCACGGGAGCAGGTCTGTGCCTAAGCTTAGCTCCTGCCATTTCCCCCCACCCCAGCCACCCTTCTGCTGCAAAGCAGATGGAGCTGTTTCTGAGAAAGGGAGCATTGGACCAGTACCAGTATAGGTTGGGTACTGACCTGTTGGAAAGCAGTGAAGGGGAAAGGGACCTGGGGGTCCTGGTGGACAGCAGGGTGACCATGAGCCAGCAATGTGTCTCTGTGGCCAGGAAGGCCAATGGCATCCTGGGGTGGATTAGAAGGGCTGTGGTTAGTAGGTGGAGAGAGGTTCTCCTTCTCCTCTATGCTGCCCTGGTGAGGCTGCATCTGGAACAGTGTGTCCAGGTCTGGGACCCTCAGTTCAAGAAGGAAGTCCCAGGGAACTGCTGGAAAGAGTCCAGCACAGAGCCCCAGAGATGCTGAAGGGAGTGGAACATCTTCCTCCTGAGGAAAGGCTGAGGGAGCTGGGGCTCTTGAGCTTGGAGGAGTCTGAGGGGTGACCTCAGTAATGTTCATAAATATATAAAGGGCGAATGTCAGGAGGATGGAGCCAGGCTCTTCTCTGATAAATCCAATGATAGGACAAGGGGCAACGGGTGCAAGCTGAAACACAGGAGGTTCCACATAAATATGTGAAAAAACTTCTTTCACAGTGAAGGTGACAGAGCACTGGAATGGTCTGTCCAGAGAGCTTGTGGCATCTTCTTCTCTGGAAACATTCCAAACCCACCTGGATGCATTCCTGTGTGACCTGCTCTAGGTGGTCCTGCTCTAGCAGGGGGATTGGACTCGATGATGACCTCCAGAGGTCCCTTCCAACCCCCACCACTCTGTGGTTCTGTGACTCATCCAACCCCTCACAAAGGTCTGTGGTGGGGAATGTCACTGCTGTTTGCTCGCTCCTGCCTGGAACTGCCATCTGTCCCTGCCACACGTGGGAGAGGGGGTGGGAAAGGAGCACAAGCAGAAAGCCTTACAGAAAGGAGCCTGTCCAAGGCAACGAGAGAAACCCACAGAGTACTTTAGGGAAGCAGAAAGGAAGTGCATAGACACGTGTTGTCCCTTACTGCTTTTCACCCGGGACCTTCCACCTCCTCTCTGTCCATCAGTCCTCCTCCCCTGCAGGAGGGACCCAAATGTGAGAGGATCCTCGCAATACTTGTTGTATTTATACCATCGTTTAGTATCTGAAGGATAGACAATATCAAAACATGTTTATAAAGAACAGCTAATGATCATGAGTGTGCAGTTCCGTACCAAAATATTTTGTCATGATTAGAAAAAGACAATTATTTATACTTATCAATTACATTAAATCAATTTGGTCTTCAAAATTACCTGGTTTTCATAATGCTGTCTATATACAGAAGTTCCTTTAACTCAATGCAAGGAAAATTGAACACTTGTAGCATGGCTTCTCCAGTATGTTCCAGATTAGAGGCTAAGGATGTTTTTGAGTTGATAGCTGATGCTTCAGATTTCACAATCAAACTCACAACCACAAAATACCATTATAAACCCTGCATTGTTTTCTTTTTAAATTCAAGGTTGCAGGCTTTCCAGTCCTTGAAGGGCAGACCTGTCTTGAAGCTAGACTTGCACAATGTAAGCAAATGTCAAAATGGCAAGCCTCTAGAGATCCAGCCATCCATCCTGAACTATCTAGTGGGGTTTCTAGTGAATCTAACACTTCAAGAAAAGGATTAGAGCACCCTTGATCCTTCTCCTAGACATTGACGTGCTGGACGATTCTTTCAGCGTTCTTATGCTTTACCAGTCGCCACATCCTCTTTGCTGAGAAGCTTAGTCAGGCTGTGATCCAGTGCCTTCAAAACCAAGCAGACCTTTTCCTACTTACTGCCAGTTAAATTCTTGGAAATCCTAGGCAAATGCATTTTTGTTGTTATTACCAAATGAATATGAAGAAGGAGGAGAGAGAGACCCAGGCAAAAAAGAATGACCCAGAAAGAGAATGTGCCAGGAAATGACCCAGAGAAAATAAAGTATTTGGCTTTTTTCATCAGGCTAGCAGTTGGTCTCCTTAAATGACATTTTTCAAATTTTGTTTGAAAATACATTAAAAAAAAAATGCTGATGAACACTGCAATATAAGTAAGCTTGACTCTTGGCAGAGAAACACTGTGACTTAGGAGCCAAGGACACCTACGTTTCATATTTGAATTATTTTCTGAACAGTATTTCCTTGCTCAATGTCACTGCACCAGAGACAGATGATAGCAGGTATGTGTGTGAGATTGCAGATCAGCAAGAATGTCACTTTTACAATGAACACATTTGTAGTCAGAGCTCAAAAGTGGTTTTATTTCTGCTATGCATGGAAGATGTTGTATTATATGCCATCTTACTAATATACTTTTCTTTTTAAAATGGAATGTAATTCAAATTTCTGACACTGCAGCTGCCATTCAATAGTTGGATTTACTAAACATGTGGATTTACAGTAACAAACTCTTCAATTTTCTTTCCCTCTCTAGCTCACCTTTCTGCCACCTTGATTTTTTTCATTTACCAAATGATTCTTCCTCTTACTCCACACTTTTACACTTCTTCCTGCAGCTGCAGGAAGATCCAAAATGAAACACCATTTTTCTGGGAATGTGAAATTAAAGAACTCTCATGGCAAGAATACAATCCCCAGAACTGAAAGGAACAACTAATTTACCTGGGGAAACCCAAACAAACAAAAAACCACAAAACCCTAAAGTCTAGAGGCTCAAATGTCGAAACGTTAAGAAATTCTCAGTTTAGATTCTACCATCAGTAGCCACTGCAGTAGATCAATAACTCTCCCAGAGATTCTACAGAATTTTTCCACCTCTAGTATTTACAGCACTAACCACCGAGCAGTAATTGCTTGAGTTACATAAATCCAGTCCCGAGCCCCAAACATCCCACTCTCAAAACCAGTATCCCTACTGTTAAAAGTGGCACCAGAAAATCTTAGCACAAACACAATCCAAAATACAAACCAATCCAAATAAATACTGAAAACCAGACCAAAACAAAGCAGAGAACGGGGGCACAGAGGACCGACCAAATGAGATTAGGAGGTCAAATAATGAAGAAACTTGGGGTGGGCAGCTGCCTGCTCTCAGCACCTTCCCCAGAAGCCTCTCCATGGCAGCACAGTCATGAAGGAGACCTGGCTACAGGTCATGCTTGAGTTCTGTGGGCTTGTTCAGTCCTGTACCCCATCCAGCAGAGCATCCTCTCCACCGTGTTATACAGGGATTCAGACATACAGAGTCCAGGATGAAACTGTAGCCCTGTGTTTACATATTAATTACCAAAAAGTTACTTAACCTCGAGCCGTAACGTAATGACCTTTGGCATCCTTGAGTCTCTCAGAAGGGGAGCTGAAGGCAAACGGCCTGGCTTGTCCTGAGTGCCACGCAGCCCTGCCCCGGGTATTTCTCTAGAGGTGCTCTGGACACTACCCACCAGCAGCAGGCTCCGACAGACCAGTAAAAGGTGCAACATTTCAATTACAGGGACTCTGCCCTTCCAGTGCAGCCCAGCTGCCAGGCACATGGAGATCTGCAGTGATAACAATTACACTTAAAAGCATCACTAGGCATTTGAATGCATTTACACATTCTCCTTTTACTCTCTATTTATTATTAATGGCAATTCAACTCATAGCAAGACCCCGGTGTGTTTGGCACCGTAGGTGTACAGAAGGACAGCAAGTTCTTGCTCTGAGGAGTTTACAGTCTAATTATAAATGACAGCAGATGGAGGGGAAACATTATGAGCTGTTCTGCTTTTCATCAGGAAATTCAACTCAGGTAGCAATTTTTAACCAGATAGAAACAATTACACATGAAATCACATACCACGGGCAAGGCTGTAGGCATATCCTAGTCAGTCTTATACACTGTGGTGACGGTGGCCACTTCCAAGACCAATAACCAGGTGCCAGAAGATCCAGGCCTTTACAGGTGACCACTAGTATGGAGATTTTTGCAGGAAGCAAATGGGAAATTTAGCTTTATTCACATAGGTCACACTCAATGCTTGCACATAAGCATGTATTTAAATCCATGTCTGCACACCAAAGGTCTTAATATATAAGCGCAGCACAAGCATCTGATAGCATTTTGCACTTCCTCACAGTTTTAGGTGTCCACCATAAATTCACTAACTATGTAACTTCATATTAATCCAGCTAGGAGGTCATAAAAGTCACAGGTGACTTCTAGATCTCCACAAAAAGGGTTTTGAAGTCGTAACTGATGGAGTTTGTCCACCTGAGGACTATACTGGCCATTCACTGGGAGACCGTGGCCTTACCTGTTTCACACACATTGAAACCTTGAACCCTTCCTTGCTGTGGTGGCACAGTCTGCAAACCCACACGAGAGGCCCCAGGCAATGGGATATGAGGTGCACACTGCCATTTGAGGACCTGGCTGTTGAGGGCAACAGTGCAGGAAAGCACTGTGGTCTGGGCTGGAGATAAGAACAATATGTGGGAGAGCGGCTGCCATGGGAAGCCCAAACATCAGGGAACAGGTTCCTACCATACAGGGAGGCCCTTGTGGCTGGAGCATCACGAGTGGACCCACGTGAGCACAGACCCTTGTGTCTCCTAGACTACCGCAGAACCCTGCTTCCTAGGTGACAAACACAGCTCCCATCTCCTTGAGATGACTGCGCTGGAACGTATCCAGAGAAGGGCCACGAGGATGATCTGAGGGCTGCAGCACCTCTCCTATGAGGACAAACTGAGAGAGTTGGGGTTGTTCAGTCTGGAAAAGAGAAGGCTCTGGGGAGACCTTATTGTGGCCTTCCAGTATCTGAAGGGGGCCTGCAAGAAAGCTGGGGAGGGACTTCTTAGGCTATCAGGCAGTGATAGGACTGGAGGGAATGGATTAAAACTAGAGATAGGTCGATTCAGGTTAGACATTAGGAAGAATTTCTTCCCCGTGAGGGTGGTGAGACACTGGAACAGGTTGCCCAGAGAGGTGGTGGAAGCCCCATCCTTGGAAGTGTTTAAGGCCAGGCTGGATGGGGCTGTGAGCAACCTGCTCTAGTGGGAGGTGTCCCTGCCCATGGCAGGGGGGTTGGAACTGGGTGAGCTTTAAGGTCCCTTCCAACCCTGACAATTCTATGATTCTATGACTGGAGCAGGATGTCTGCGTTCAGCCCTCCTGGAGTGAACACCTCAGTACTGGAGAGCACCAGACTTAAGAGCCATGCTTTAGATGTAAAAGATTAATGTCATGCTGAGACTTCATCTGCTTCATTTCCTACTGCTTTACAAGAGGATTTGGGCTTTGACTCTGCGGACTGTCCTGCTGATCCCTTCCCAGGGCCCTCAGAGGGCCTCCTGCCCAGAACTGCTTGCCCTTGTTTGCGAACAACCACCAAGCCAAAAGCGCGGGATTCCGCCAAAGACAACTGATATCACAGGGGACTCACCACCCCTCAAGGATGAGAACTACGTTTGCTAATGTGACATACAGAATGACAGAAACTGGGTACATAAAGTCGAGATTCCCTACTGACTACCAGCCACATCCATCTAGAAGAAGGGTTATTTATTGCACCACTGTGGGAACGACTGCCTCAGCTAAGAGTCCTGGGCTTCAGATTCATGTTGTTCCCACTAGTAAATTGACAAACAACTCACAGAACAGGAGGAAAGGTCTTTATGGATCCCTCATTTCCAAGGCCTCCCCAGGCTAACTTTGCCCACTCTCCACAGCTAAGACACCAAAGGGTACTCTGGACCTTCCCTCTGCAATGAGAGCAATGTCACACGTTGCCAGGAGAGATTTCTTTCTCCAGAAGCACCACTACAACACATCTATGCTGACTAAGGATCCTGTAAGGAACAAATTCTTTCTGGTTTCCCATTTCTGACGCTCTCAAAGAGATGAGGTTCTCACAGGAGGATGTGCAGATCACTCCAGAAGTCCCCGTGTACACGAGTCCTGCTTCCCATGCTGCAGATGCAGGCAGAGGGGAGCCCTTTGTCCACACACGCCAAAGCGCTCCAGCTTCCTGCGCTCAGCCCGCCCCGTGCATGGAGAGTTGGCTCTCATGCTCAGGCTTGTAGCTGTGAAGTCCAGGCAGGGAATCGAGCTACTGTTCTGGAGTAACAGTACAAATAGGGGATACACTTCACAACACAAAAGGGTCAGAAAACCATTTTGCTGCTGAAAGAATCAAAAAGTTTACTTATGGCAGAATTGGACAATTAATCTCTTGGGTTTAGTTTAGTCAAAAATAGCCTCTGTGTCAATAGAGATCCTGCAACCTTCTTTACTCCATAGCTACAAAAAATTATAACTGGGGGAAAAATACTTCATATTTCAGACTTCTGCTTCCTCAAAAGCAAAGTCCTTGATAAAAGGACTTTTATGCCAGCCAGACTCACAGGAATGACGTACAGGGACTGCAAAAACTCTGAATCTCTGACTGTCATCCACAGATCAACTAAAGAAGAGAGCTGAGGAGGAGACAGCCCAGATTACACTCCTTCCTCAATGCTATACAGAGGAAAAAAAAAAAAGTTTATACATCCAGAATATATACATATTATACCCTTGAAAAACAGGATAATAATTTGAATTATAGGTGTCTCCTCCCAGGTAACATCAGGGTTAGAGAACTGATGTGTAGAACAGAAGCAGAAGGTCTGAGAATGGCGTGAGGCTTTACTACAGTAAATTTATGGTGAATTTTGAAAAAATCCTGAAGTCACCCTTGAATCTTCTAACCCTTTCTTCAAATTATGACAGATATTCTAGCATGCCAGGGGAGTCCATGGCATTGGTAACACCAAACAGAGTTGGCTGTGTAGCAAATCAGCACCAGAAACAGAGGGTGAAGTCTCAAAGACAAGAAGGGTGTAGAAACAGGGTGAAGTCTCAAAGACAAGAAGAGTGTTTTCTTCTCCCACGTTGTATTTGTGACTTAGATAGTCTGGGAGGCTCCTGCCACTGCTGTCCCCTACTGCTCAGCTCATGGCAGCCCAGCTCATCAGCAGGACCGATCCAGGGGCAGTATCCTGTCACCTTAGCGGCTGTGAGTTACGAGACATCTCTCACCGAAACCAGAAAGCAGAGCTGCACAGTGCAACATGGTGATGGAGACGAAGGAAGCCGCAAGTGGCTTCTTGTTGCCGTGCAACCCTTCACCACATCAGTTAGGACCTGGCAAAAAACCTTCCCCTCCAGCTCTCTCAGGCTTTCAGCATGGTCCAAGTAAGGGAAGGGCACCTTGGCTTGCAGTACCACATGCCTGGCCTCCTCTCACTTCTCACTCAGGTCCTGAAGCTTCTCAAGGACTATCAGCAGTGAGTCATGGCTAAGGACACACACTGTGTAACAGTGGAAGAACGTGAGATGTCTGTCTTTAGGCATTGTGGGCCAGGGAGATCCTGAAGGATTCCTACTAGTTTCAGTGTGAATTCAACAGATGATACAAACTCTTTGAAAAGCAGCCCGAGAAACAGGCAGTACCAATGTGAGTAGGCTTTGTATCGGTCAGACCACACCTCTGCTTAGCCCAGGAAATGGCTATCGGGGCACACAGCTCTGGCAACATGCAAACCTTTCCTTGGTACAGGGGCTGGTTTCACAGAATTATTAAGGAACAAAGGCAAAACAAATAAATACATAGACACACTCACACACAGCTGGAATATGCAGAGAGTTAAATCCTGCAAAGTGAAGAAAGTGTCAGATTTGGTCAGTGACTTCATACTCACTGTGGAGCACAGCGTATTTCATTTCTACATCCTATTCCAACTGAGTTGCTCTGGTTTTGATGGAGTTCGGCTTTTTACAATCGGACGAATGCGATTATGAGCCATTTGCATGAGGGACTTTCCCAGGCATGCTTTATAAGCTCAGCAGGGCTTCTGAAATTGTGTCAGTCTTTTCTGTCTCACAGTAAAACTTCAAGATTTCTTTCCCAGAGGACTTGGAAATGTGTGCACGGTATTTTACTACTAAGTGAAAAATCTTTTCTAGAAAAAAACCCTGCCCAAATTAGAGTATCTGTGTCCTTGTGTCTTCTCCTTTCTCATTTTTCTAGTGTCTTTCTCCCACAACTTTAATGTTGTAAGTTCTGCAAACAACCATTCTTTGGGCAAAAATTAGGAAATGTTCTTTCCAGGCATTTAGCACTGCATCTTTATCTGTGTCTATGAGCCCACTGAGAATTTCATATAAATTCCAATTACTTTTCCACTCCACTCTTTTTTTTCCATTCTTGAAGACAGTTGTTGCATAAAGGACTGTTGGATGCTATTTTATTTTATATTTATTTTTTCTGCTATATAAATTATCTTTTTCTATCTGGTACTCTTCCTTTCAATGATTTCCTGGGAAGGAGGGGGAAGGAAAAAAGCAAGTTTCAAATATGCAAGTAAATAGATAGATAAGTGCAGGAATAGTCCAGTAAATACACACCACAAGATGGAAATCAGAAATAAAAAGAACATTATGTGGATAATAAAAACTGTCTCTTGTTAGACACATCAGGAGGCTGTTGTGACCTCAGACCTGTGGTCACAGAAGCCAAAATCAGTTAAAACCTGCAGAGAACATTGCAGATTCTATTTAAGATTTGCACTGAGATCCCAAAATTAGAAACTCTGCTATTATTTTCATTCTTTATAGATGCTTGAACATTTCACTTAATTTTGGCTTTTGCTTTTTTTGTTTGGTATTTTGTTGGGGTTTTTTTAAATGAACACTAACTAATGGTTTCATTACAGTCTTAAGGATGGCATTGTTTCATGTGCAGAGCAAACACGTAGTGAAGGGTGTGATTAAAGTCAAACAGGTAAATGTTTTACAGAGATAGCTTAGAAGCTACAGCACAACAAAACGAGTAGCTATTTAAACACTGAAAGTTTAACCTGCGAGCACAGGTGCCCCTTTTGACTTCCCCACCTTCTTTTTTTTAAATTATTCTATTCTTTTGCTTGCAATTTTATCCAAAACCACCAAGAAATATGTAGAATCATAGAATCATTCAGGTTGGAAACGACCTTCAAGATCATCAAGTCCAACGATCTACTAAACATTATCAGGACCACTAAACCATGGCCTGAAGTGCCACGTCTACATGTTTGTTGAACCCCTCCAGGGATGATGATTCCACCCCCTCCCTGGGCAGCCTGTTCCAAGGCCTCACCACTCTCTCAGTGAAGAAATTTTTCCTAATATTCAACCTAAACCTTCCCTGGTGCAACCTAAGCCCATTTCCTCTCTTCCTATCACTCGTTACTTGGGAGGAGACCAACCCCCACCTCACTACAACATCCTTTCAGGTAGTTGTAGAGAGCACTAAGGTCTCCTCTCAGCCTCCCCTTCTCCAGACTAAACAACCCCAGCTCCCTCAAGGCACTCCTCATAAGACATGTTCTCCAGACTTCTTACCAGCTTCGTTTCCCTTCTCTGAACTCGCTCCAGAGTTTGAGAGCAAAGCAATGTGTTCAGCCCCAAAAACAAGTTCTAGTGCCCAGTTTTTCAAGAGGATGTTTCTAGTAGTGAGCAGGCTAAACACTGTTTACTCAAGTGGCCTTCAGCAGGTATGGCAGAGTGTAAAAAGGGGTAAGGGGAAAAAAAAGGGGAAAATCTGTATCTTAGAATCTTAGCAACTGCTGAAGCAGCAGAGCATACTTTTCCCTCAAGTGTTTACCCCATAATTCACCAGTAAGTAAATAGAACTTATGATCTCTCAGATGGACATTTATGCTCAGGTATCAAGCTATCAGAAGGAGGGGAGATTTCAAATGCGCTTGGTAGAGGAGTATGCAGCTGTCAATCAAGGTGAAAAGCTGCCGAGCCAAACCACGGAGACATGCAGCAGATCTGGGCTCTCCTCTGGCTCGTTGGGTTTGCCCCAAAGCAGGGGATGCTTTGCCAGAGCAGCACATCCCACAGCACGGGGTACACCTCCAGGGCCTGAAGCTCAACCCCAGGGAGGAGGGCGAGGGGCTGGCAGGGTTTCGGGCCAGGAACGCTCCAGGCAGCAGCAGGTAGCAGCCCACGCCAAGCCATCTGTGCAGTGGAGATACACCCATTGTGCGGGAGCAGCGACCCAGGCGTGAGCCTCCTCCATAGGAAAACTACCCTCGAGGTCAAAGTGTGACTTTCTGCTGAACACAGAAAGTCACCACTGGGAGCAAAGCTGTACAAAGCTATTTACTGCGCTCTTAAATTGAGGGGTTTTTCCTCTCTCCTCAGAAAAAGCTTCCCCAAAAGCCTCCCTGTTCCTGTCTGCAAGTGATAGTTTATGGAGAAGAGGGAAAACAGAGGCCAGGTAGTAAATCAGCCTACTAACTGATCCAGAGTCCATTACCAAATGTTTTTCATTACAAATATGCCTTCACTAATTTCTGCAATGCATTGTAGGCTATTTCTGGAAGCTTTAAAAATGCATGATGTTTCTGCATTTTAATACTTAACAGTACAGTTATTTCAGTTTATTAAACAAAAAAAATCCAACAAAAAAAAGGGAATCTGCTTAACTGCAACTGGCTTTCAGGACACAAAAGGACTAAGCCAGTGAAAAAACAGCCAAGCAGGAACCCTATTTAAGTCCAGCAAGAAGAAAACCTTTCCAACCTCTTACACCAATTAGGATAATCTGTGTCTTTTGATGTTAAAATCCCCAAGAATCATATGGAAATCATAAAAAGCACAGTATTTAAAACAGATTCAGAATGCAGATAAAATCATTTTTCCTTCTTAACAATTCCACCAGAGCTGGGGGTACCATCAGCTAACAAACTCTTCGTAAAGCTGACGTCCCTCGTGCCGTAGCATTTGCTGTTGGTGAGGGGGGATGAAGGAGGGTGTATCTAAAAGCAGCCGCTGGTAGAACACCCGATGCCCTGGGAGGTGAAGCTGGGACACATGCTGGAGCTGGGCCGGGCAGGCACCAGGGCAAGCAGCAAGGCCAGCCCCTGCTCCCAACCAGGGGAAAGGAGACTCAGCGACTATGCAACTTGATCCACTGGCCAGCTTCTGGACTCTCAGCCCTTGGACGCTTTGGTGGGCTTTGTACAGACTTCCCTAAATGAATGGCATCCTTCACTAACGTCAACAGAAGCTACAGGCGTCGAAATAACATGCTTGAATCCGTGCAGTGAGTTACGTTTAGGGGATTTTTGTGCTTAAACCTTGCATTTCTTCTCTACATCTGACTGTTTCTGGAACATCCAAATTCCTCTAAGTGCCCTGCTTCCAAGGAAACTTGGGGCAAAAATCCTGTTTGCCTTTACAATTCAGAAAAGACCACAGGCAGGAAAAGGAGGGATATTTGTCTGGGTGCAGAACTGCAGAGACAGAGGGATGTTGCCATTTTCTTTACATCAAATTCTGATCAGTGGTATTTTGCTGTGAAACCTGGCACGGCGGTGAACTTTTGCCGAAACCATATGCATATATATGGAGAGATGGAGGAGGGAATGTTACAGTGTTCTTCCAGACTGAAACACAGTATTTTATGTAGTGGGAGAGGTTAAACACACCTCCTTGTGCGATATGAAGCGTCGGTACAGCCTCCCTACGGAACCAGCTCCATGCTCCTACTACATGTGCGTAAGATGTTGTACAACATGGGTCCCTAGAGGCAAGGGGATGAGAGCTGGAAAGACTGGGGGGAGGGGGCATACAAACAACTCAAGAACCATACACTGGCATTTGAATAAATTGAAAAGTAAGCAAAACTGTTCGTGTTTATAAAAGCAACTTGACTGTACTCTAACAGAGGACAAGGGTATGAAACTATGCCCTTATAAAGTAATGCTCATCTTTTACTTATCTAACAAAAGAAACACAGGAGAGGGTCAGAGGCTGCTGAAATAAAAATACCCAAGTGTTAAGGACAGAGAAATGGAAAACAAAGTTTAACATAGAAGTATTTGCAGATACGAGTGCACAAAACCCCTTTAAACGCTGCTTCATTTTCTATGGAGGTAAACACCAAACATTGTTGTCAGCAGTATGCACACGTCTGTGAGAACCTGATAGTTAAATTGTCAGCTTGTCAACCAATAAAAATTATATTAAATAGAGATTAGCAATACAGTTCTAGTGCAGTTATTAAAAAAAAAAAGATACTAGAATAAGAATATGAAATCAGCCTTTCTGATTTAGCATCCCAAATTTCAGTTATGTTATGAAATCCTCATGCAGATTTTGTACTTCCTTTTATAAACTATGGCAATACTAGAATTAATATTAATTACAACTTCCATAATTTCACAGTGCCTGAACCGCTTGCTATTCCCAGCATTTGTAGGAAACAAGCCGTGCAGTTCCTGATGCAAATATTATTCCTTATTACTTTTGCAGCTGAATATTCAGCCTGTAACAGAATCCTCCTAGGACTGAAAAATACTCTTGTGCACACGGATACACGCACAAAAACAACAACTCAAAGCTAAAAGCAAACTTGCCGAGAACTTCTGGGTCAGCTTTTGACATCACCCATAGGAATGAAATCAGACACCGACCAATCAGGCACCATGAGGCTGGCAGCACAAAATAAACAAAAGCTGGGCCCAGGGCTCTACAATGAGGGAGGGAAGTGGAAGAGACTATTGTTCCAAAAGCTTTTAAATGATGTTGCTTTATTTATTTCTTTTGACAATGCCCGAACGGAATCTTTAAAAAGGGCAAGGCCCCTCCCCCAAGGCCAGATCTGTTCAAACAGAGTTTAGGGGGTGGGTTTCTTCTCCCCGGGGCTGTTTGTTCTCTTCAGGGACTTTGGCGAGGCCTGTGCATTGCAGGGCGCGCGGCGCGGCGGGTGGGAAGGCCGCCTTCCTCCCGGCATCTCCACTGAGGCTCGGCACCGGCACTCACGGCCAGATTCTCTGAAAAGCTGGGCAAGCTGGTGCTAAGCTCTTTTCAAAATCTGACCCTTCTTTAGGTGCCTTCCAGGAAGCTGAGGTCTTTACAAATCTGGCAGTGAGCACAGACGCTGGAGGTTTGGGGAAGCTGGGGCAAGAACGGTGCAACGGAACCACCTCTCCGGGTGCTCCCCCCCAAAAGACAAGCATCAGTTCAGTTGGTCTTTTTGCCGTGTGCTTTGCCAAACGTGCCTGAGCCGAAAGGTCCCGCGTGAGACCGTAGCCACTTCTTCACACGAGCAGGCCGAGGAGCACAATGCCCCGCACAGCGCCATAGCTGAGGCCAGCGCACAGCCGATGATTCACTTCTTGGACACTCTAACCTGTCACTGAGCTCAAAAGATTTAGGATTAGGCCCAGAGTTCACTAAAAGCACACGTGGTGTGGTTTTTCAAAGTTCAGCTCAGCTGAACAAAGCTAGCAGAATGACTTCAATCCTCTCAGTGCTTCCCCAAGGCAGGGGGAGGGGGAAGCAACGCATGTCTCCAGTCCAGACTGGACTTGCTGCCCCTTCCCCATTTCTAACCGTGCCACATGGTCAAGTGTATAAGGACAAGGAAATGCATTCCAGAAGTCAAAGATAAACTCAAGGATCCTGGAGTTGCACAGGTAAAGAGTATCAGTCTTTTTTACATACTTCATAAAATAGACCTTTTTCTACTCTTGCCAGGAAAATTAGTCCTGAGGTGCACACAAATAATTACATATCATGGAACAGTAAATTATTACAAATGCCATAGAAGTCAAGGAGCCCCAAGTCTGGCCCAGACTTTCAAATGTTTTGCAGATGTTTATAGTTTGCTGCAAAACCTTTGTCAAGTTACCTACACAACACAGCACTTACTGGATGATTTTGGCACGTGGTAATTCATTTTCTTTGTGCAGGTGTTGCATTCCAGAAATATTTTGTCTTCTTATAGAAGACTGCTGGAATTCTACTTAAAAAAAAATCATGATGAAAGAAACCAGATCCTCTCATCTGGGAGAGAAAAATATGCCTCCCAAACTCAGTTCTTTTGCCTTTTCTTTCTTTTCAGGTAAAAGAAAACCTCCTTATAGGTAAAAATCTACTCAAAACATGTTACAGCTGTCTTGCATTTCTGCAAAACTCACAAACTAGAAAGTACAGTCCTCTACACAGTGAAGCCCCGGGTTGCCTCTGATAAAGATTATCGGGCTTTCAAGCTGTAGGTAATGTTCCAGTGGCAAATTTTACTTACTGGAAGCTCACGGTGGATGGGACTAGTAAACCTGCAGCAGAGAAGGAGACTTTGCCCAGCAAGGCACAGGCAGAGCCCCAGCGGGAAGCCTGCAGGAGCGCAGGCAGCGCCAGCATCATCCCCTGCACCCCTCGCCGCCCTACAAAGGCACCACATGCACCCGCAACGCTCCCTTTTGTCACCAGCTTTTATCCCACACTGCGTGGGGCCGGAAGCAAAACACAAAACGGGCTGTGCAGCACTTTGGACCTTTTCTTGACTGCTAAGTTGCCTGGAGGCGAAGCGAAATGAAACCCTCGGGATTTAACAACTTGCCCTTTTAAGCATATGGAAATTAAACATTAAGCCTAAAAAATTTTCCAGGAGCAGATATGAATCCAGATATAACATCACTTTGTAGATATGGAAAAATACAACTAGCTATCTTAGACTTCCTAGACGTGCAAGTTTTCCTTCAGGGTAGGAAAGCAAAGATGAAAATGCCAAAGGACTGTTAACCTTTAGAGACACATTTTAAGAGATAACATGACTGAACCCAGATAAATCAGAATTAAATTTAATCAACCTCCCACTCCCTAGCTACACTATCAGAGGAGAAAAATCTACAATTAGGAAGGAAACAGAAGGAAATTCAGACATTTTAAACTGAGCAAACTCCCATCTCAGCTGTGCAACTTCCCTGATGATACTAAATGCTGCAATTCCCACACTCAGTATTACAGACTGACTGTCTTAACAGTCCTCTTATTAGTAATCAGAGGAAGGGAAGCACATAATATCTAGATTTGGCTGTTGTTCTCATCTAGAGCAAAATTAATCTAAATGTACAATTTAAATACTTTGCATCAAATCCTTAAATCACTCTCTTTATTCTGCAAATGTAAGTGTTAACATCTATGTGGTAGCTATGACCCACTAATTCATGTGCTCCGGTATAGTGACTAAGAATATATAATCCTTTAATCTTTTGTTCTGTGGCTCCACCTACAACTCCCTGGCACTAATTTAGGAATACAGACCGTGATTCTTCTAATGAGCAGAACATTAAAATCAGACGGTCGTAGTCAGCAGTCTGTTTCCAAGTGTGTCACGAGAGTTCCACAGGTGTGAAGGTACATACAGCAAGAATCTTATTTTTATGTGACAGATGAGGAGTATTACACCATCGATATAGAAGCCTATACACTAAAAAGAAGCTTAAATATATGATATTAAAACATAGATCCTTCAGTTGGGTGCATTTTCTATCTTTCTAAATAAAACTATTAAGTTATGATAACTTCTATTACATTTTATCTTATTCTAAACATATATTTTTTTAAATGTGATTGTGTTACATCGAAGCAGTATGTGTGTCACTATTCAAACTGTTGATTTTTCTGGACAAAGCTGAACCACTCAAAGGACAGCTTTCCCTGCCTAGGCATCTAAATCAGTTTGTAGAAGCTTTACCCTGTTTGGTTTTTTATTTTTTCTAACTGAGTGGTTTTTTTCTGCAAATTATCATAAGAGTTTTCTTCCTTTTCAGCTAGTTCAGTGTACAATTAGTTCATAATAAGTTAGTAAAACAACTAGTAATTCCAAAAGCAAGAAAGTTTGGTTTTCCCTTTCCATTCATGAATAAAATGGAAACGTGCAATGACAGACTACTTAAGTAGTTCAAAAAGCTTGAAGTATTTGGTGTCCACAAACAATCGGCACGACCCACCAGCTGTAGCTGTAGATATTAGTTTTGTGTAACAGATCAATTTTAGTGTTCCAATATAAATTTTTGCCTTGTATGCCAGTCCATCAAATGCAGTTAAACCACTAAAGCAGTCTTGAAATGTCACTTTTGTGTATTTTAATTGAATTCAAATGACAGCATTTTGCTACACGTCAATGACGTGAGATTAAAGAGATCTACTATTCCTATTAAGAAATATGATTCACTATTTTCTAGCGTAAGAAGAATGTAAACATTTAGAACGTGAATAAATCTCTGGAAGCCATACACACGTATTTAGAGAAACCTGACTGTGTACAACAAACAGTGTTGGTAGCAAAGGACATTGACCAATAAAACTAAGCCTTTGTTTAGGAAAGTAACTGGAAAGCAGAAATGCAAAACAAGATTACACTTAATTATTTAAATCAAAGTGTTCTGCTTGTTGATTTAAATTGTGATTAAAATCAGGGATTTAAATTAATCCACTCTGGATTGCATAAACATCACCTTAATAAGAGGAAGCGGGAGCTTCGTCGCTCGAGAAGTCATTCAGGAAAAGCACTGTGACGGGGTGCAAAAGGCTGAGGAAGTTCAGTAATGGATATTCCTCTGCTGCCTGAACTCTCCAGTTTCTCCCACAGAGAAAGACAACAAATGCCTGAGTGGGTGGAAACGTTTACAGGCGTGTGCACGCATAAAAACACGCACAGGTACTATGAGGTACAATAATAATGATCATTTTTCATTAAAAGCAGGATTTCTTTCCTCAAAACTAAATAAAGTAGATTACTTGTGTATTCCAATTATTCTTCCTTGTTTTATTTCTAGGGTGCCAAGAACAGCCCACATTCATACTTTTCCCCCATTAGCAGGAACACAGAGCGCACTCCCTGTTTACCCAATACTGATGTTAACTAAGGTGTCATTTAAATAGAAAGTGATATTATACTGAAATGGATTTAGCTCTGCACTCAGATATTCAAACCCAGCTTCTACCAAAGCCCGGACTCCACATTTCTTTCTAGATAGCAAGGAAGTGAACAGCACAAACGAACCAGTACAACTTACTGTTGAAGCAGATCTGCTCCAACTTAACTACAAGTCCAATGCATTGCCAAGGTGATCAAAATACCAGTATAATGAGAATGGAGCATAAACTAAGGTACTTGACAACACAACCTACAGCATATTTACTCCAAGGGCCGTTTAATACCTTATATAACAACAACCTCTCAAATATGATTTCTTTTTCAGCAGAGGTACAATTACAATTAAACTAAATGAAAGTAGGTACGCCTTTCTTCTTTCTGCTTTGCAGCTTGACTATGAAGGACAAACTACTCTGGCTGAGCCCACTTCTAGTAGGAACTACTCTTTTTTGATTTTACAAGAAAGTGTTTTACAATCCAGAGAGGATGAGTCATCAGAAAATCCTTGTCTAGTTGCCAAAAACCTGCCCCTCTTCATTATGAACATAAAGATAAAAGCTCTTACAGTACATTAGCTGACATACGCCTACACAGACAGTAAATAAATTAATTGTGCCTAGCCTCAAACATCCAAAGACGTGTAGTAGGAGCTCAGTCCATCTTGTTTCATTAACAAATTAAACTGTAATAGAGCATCAACAGTTCTCTTATGTATATAAGCTTGGCCATTGTACAGAAAAGTTTTGCAGGTGTCATGCTTTCTTACATATATACATTGTAATTCTTCTAATATTTACATTAATTTGCATAGACTACATAAATACCAACAAAAATGGTATATGCTGGGAAAAAACGTTATAAATGTTGGAGTAAGCCTGTTGGCCATTCTACAAAACTATTCAGAAACTGCCCAGGTTCTTGGAACCCAAGGCCAGGGTAGCGATGATTGCTAAAAAGGGAATTTGGGGTATGACACTGCTTCACATGTGCAAAATTTACAAATTGTTTTGCATCCAACAAAACAGGCAAGTATATTTGGCAGTGCAAGCAGGCTGTGTCTGGTCTGGTATATTGGGATTCATTTGAAAATTGCACTACTTGCAAACATCAAGGCTATTTCACAAAAATACACACAGACGTGAATTTTACAATTCAGCCAATGCAGATTAAAAGGAAAGTCACTGTCGAAAGTAATGCACATGGATCAGGAGCCAGAATTACTGGAAATAATCAACATTTACCATCAAACCCATGTTACAGAACTGTTTTCCTTCTGGAATGCTCACAATCTTTAGCATGAGAAAGTTATACACAACCAACTTGAAAAACAAGTTTAACTCTGCTTAGCCACAAGCTAAGATTACACCCTCAAACACACCTTTCTAAGATTTCTTACGAGAGGTTTGTTTGTGCAATCCAGTTAAGGCCAATTTGTTAAAATTGGTCTGTGATTTTCTTTATCCTTTAACTGCATAATTTAAGCAACCTGCGTTTTATAAATTCAAAGGGCTTTGTTTTGTAATAACATATTTCTGTCTGTTTTTACCTCCTGAAAAAGGAAAAGTTGAAGAGAAAGAAGATGGATAAAAAAGAATGGAAAAGAGAGATTGACCTCAATCTGTCAGAGAAAGCAACTTCTTAATTAATGAGGAGAGCAAGTTAACATCAAATCCAAAGGTTCAAAATGATCTGCAGTCTGTGGTACTGCTGCTTTACCTTTTTGGCCTCTAACCCCAGGGCTGGGAAAAGCCAGAGAGCAAAGCAAGGCACAGACTCCTCTGGAAGCCAAGTCTCGATGATACCCAAAGGCCAGCATCTGCCACCTGTCTGAAGCCTCAACAATCCCTGCACAGAGAATTTCACCCTCTGTGTTTTGGTCAGGCAGTTGTTAAGATCTCTGCCCAGGTTGTTACCATGGCTGAGATGTTCCTGCCAGCTCTCAGCCAGAGCTTCCTTCCAGCTTCATCCCTCCTTAAATTTCACTTCGTATCTTCAACCAGAGATGATATTTTTCTTCTCTTCCCACCTCAGGAAAGCACCATCTGATGTTAGGAGCTGTTATGTGGTACCGCACACAACGGACCCAGCTTTGGCAGGTCCCAACCAAGCCCCAAACGTCAACTGCCGAGGCCTGTGCTTCTCCCAAGGGGCAGAGCAGTGCCCCGAGCCGTGGCTGCACACCTTACAGCAGACTGGGGCTCACTACTCCCATTGCACACATCATTTTTTTTTTCTTCCCTGAGATCAGTTTTGACAGGCACTGAGGCCAGTGCAGACAAACTGGCCCAGACTCGTGACATCACCTGATTAATAAATCCAAGGAAGGGTTGGCAGCTCTGACTACAGGCTGCCAGCCCGTGGGAGCCTGGCAGCCACGCATCAGATAAAGCACAGCTAACTCAGAGCTCCGCCTGGCCGTCGGCGGACAACCCGCTCACGAGGTCGCCGTGAGACTGGCGGTTCTACAGCCCCGTCACTGAGCCCCAAAGGCCCCGCCAAGGTGCAGGCCGACCCCCGACGGGCACCGCGGTAGCACCAGGGCTTTCTCTCCCGCTAGCCCAGCCCACCAGGTGCACAGGGCAGCAAGGACATCATCCTCATGGCACTGAGGGGAGGAAGAGGCCTGGGGATGCCACTTGGCAGCAACTGTCCTGCTCCCTGGTGAAACACACCAGCCTGGCCTGAAAAATGAGGCCAGTAAGGCCACTATAGGTGCTTTTTTTTCATAGAATCCTAGAACGGTGGGGGTTGGAAGGGACCTCTGGAGATCATTGAGTCCAACCCTCCTCCCAGAGCAGGGTCACCCAGGGCAGCCCACACAAGAACAGACGCAGGAAGGTCTTGGAAGTCTCTAGAGAAGGAGACTCCTTGCTTTACTGCAGAATGATGCGAGCGGTTAATTAGTGCTATGGGTTAATCACTGTGCCTGAAGAGTTTCCCTGTCTTACATGAATAAAGGAAGGCAGCCAGGCTTCCCGTTATCCAGCTACCAGCACTGGCTCCAATAAAGCCCCATCTTCGGCCGAAGTCAACCACAGACATCACACAGCCACGTAATGTCTGATGTGTAACTGCAGATATCTTTTCTTTTATGGGGTTAATACTTGCCCTTGGGGAAAATTGTGCAGGACTTTAGATGAGAGATTTCCATAAAAGGCAGTAAGAGTCACCCAGCTAAAACCACACATAACTCAAGCTAGTTTACCTCTTTGCATTATTTAAATGTCTCCCTTTAATGTGAACGCATCAATTTAAAGGCACAGTGCTGCCGGTGCTTTGGGCAGGCAGCTCTTCTCTGGCGACCAAATGTGTCTCTTCAGAACTTAAATTTGCACCAGTTTCAGAACTGTGCCCATTCCTAGGCCTCCTGGCTATCAGAAAACAAAGGTGTATGGGGTCTGCCAGCAATTCTCCTGACCCTGAGCGAGCACCCAGATGTTTTGTGAGTGGACCTGGAGAAGGAGGAGGAACCACCAGCCGCTCTGGCTCTTCCACACTGCTTCCCGCTGCTCCCGGAGCCCCGACTCTGGCTCCTGCTTTCCTTGCACGTGCTTCTGCTAGATCAAAATTTACACCAGTACACGTGGGTAACCAGAGGCTTTACCAAATAACCGGGGGCTTGGCCTTCCACTTTAAGATTACAATTATTTTTTTTATGCGCAGCTTTATTTCTAGCATATATTTATACAAAGAACACCAAGATGCTTCAAGTTACAGCAATTAATGAAATTTAACTGCATTAATAGGGAGAGAGCCTTTTTAAAAACAATTTCCATTTTCATGTTTAAAAAATGCAAACAGTAATAAGAGTGAGGTAGAAATATTTTCATTTGCTTGCATGTTCCTTTCTCTGACTACAAGTATGAACTTGTTTCCTGGTCAAGGAGAATTTTTGCGGATAGGGAAAAACAATTTTGCCATCCACTCAGTCTCTGACTTATCTTGTTTTCATAAGGCACAAAGGTTTTGTCAGTCAGGTTACCTAGGAGTGAAAGTTACGTCTCATAATCCGTAATTCTGCTGCCTATTACACACCATCTGGTGACACAGCCGAAGATAATCTGATTTTTGTCTTTTAAAAACACTGCATAGCTATATCATATGGTGCATGCGGTATAATAAATTACTTATTTAAATGTGGTGCTTCTGTAGAGGTTACAAATCCATACTCTTAGTTAACCTGAAAGCAGGTTTGAGTGGGGTTTTTTTATTTGTTATTTGATACGTCTGAGCCCCTAGCTGAGGTTTTTATCTATTCACAGTCATATCGAAAACTGTACAATTAAACAGCTAACATCTAATCTAACCATCTTTTAAGAAGCTGTTATTACGATTCAAAGCTTTGCATCTACAGTGGAACAAATACCATGCAAAAATCATGGGTTTCACATCCCAAAAAGCAGCAAAGTCTTATCACAGTGTCTTCACTAGGAAAAGCCTGATATAATTTCATTACAGAGTACTTGTTCAGTGTGATGCAGGAGTTGTCATGTATTTCAAGCAGATTCTGTGAGTCTACCCATAAAGAGCTCCTTGCCAGATAATGGTCCATCAATACATCTGCAGCTTGCCTCACATTTGCTTTTGTTGCTTTTATTTTCAGCCTCCAAAAGCAATCAAAACAGTAGATCGCCAAAAGTTGTATCCTCACAAAATAAATCAGAAGAAAAAGTGAACCAATCACACTGGGCAAAAGACTGGTTCTTCCACAGTGAAGCTGGTGAAGGGAAAGAGGCTGTCTGCTGTTGCTCAACTCCTCTGACAAACTCTTTCAGTGGCCCTTACATTCTTCAAGGACAAACAACTTCAAACAACCACCTCATCCCCTTCTGATGCACAAGACACACCCAAAACATTTTCAAGAGGGGTGGAAAGTAGTAAAAGAAGATTTCTGTGATCTGCAGTCAGGTTCTTCTGGGAAGATTGCATATTTCTAGGAGGCTGTGATATACACGTACATCTGTACCTCTGATACAATCACATAATCAACACTCAAATCTTGATAGCTATTTCTCCATGCAGATTTTTATTACTTTCTCTTCCTGGAATACTTAACCACTTTCAGGACTGGTTTTTAACTTAACAAGTGAAGACTTAATTTTCACCCAATTCTGTACACTTCCCATTTTTCTCGCAGACTGGCTTTAGATCAGTCTGTCAGTCTGCTGTGTCCTTTTGCACTGGCAGGTTTTGTTCCCACCAGAGCCCCTGGGCAAGCCAAAGTCAAAGTGCATCCCTATGCTGATCTCATTTAGTGATATACCCGCCTCACTCACCAGAAGTTTCCACAGTCCCAGGCTTCATTTGGGGAGAGGGAGGCAGTAGTGCTAGGGTGAGAGACAATTCCTAGGAGGTATTTCTGTCGGGTGATGGCTCACCAGCAGAGCTGCCACGGGGAGGCAAAAGCTGACAAAAGCCAGCGAGCGCAGAGATGGCATGAGGGCCCCATCTGCGAGGTCATCGGCATCCCATTGCATTTCTCCTCTCTCACACACACCTGGAGAGCCCTAAAAGCATCACCCCTCATCCACAAAGGTGGGAAAGTTTGTCCCGTTTCTTCTGCCCTTGAAATCTGCTTGTCCCATTCTTCTTCCCTCTGACCACGCTGTCCAGCTGACAATGCCTATCGGGTACATTCTCCTACTAGAAGGGATTTGAATAAAGCATTTAAGTATCTGGCAAGCATTTTCTTCAATGAAGACATGCTATGAACTAGGCAATCATATTTTTTGGCTGTGCTGCCTGCCAGAAAAGTGCACAAACTTCCAATAGCAAAGAAATGAGGTCTGTTTGGTCAATGGCCAAAATCAGCACATTTCCTCTTTTGGTTCTGGATGCTTCACCTCTACACTGCACAATGTATGACAAGTTGTGAGAGGAAGGTGCAGGCTCTCAGAAAAGGAAATAAAAAGTAAATCAGTGGATGTTATTAAAAAAGAGTGGGGGGGGGGAAGATCATGAAGCATCCCAATGTCCCATAACGTCCTCCTGAAGGTCCACTTACTTGGAGTCCAACATAACCTTTCTAAGAAGACTTCAATACCTCATCTTGATATTGCAGAAATTAAAGCTGCATCCCACTAGAGGAATTCAAAAGGCTTACAGGAGGGATGCAGTTTTGGGTTACAAGGCTGGACTGGAATTTGGTAGATCAGGATTAATCCCCAGTCTTGCCACAGGTTCCTGGGGGGCTTGAGCAAGACTCCCAACATCCCTTGCCTGAGACCCTATCTTGTGCCTGGTCTTGTGTATTTGGAAACCAAGTTTTCCTGAGCTGAGAATACGTCTTTACAGTAGAGTAGAGTCTGGAACAGTGGATTGTGGATGCTCATTTGGGCATCTTAATGCTAATACAGCACAAACCAAAATGACAGTAGTATTAAGAATAATAATAGTAATTATCTCTCAGTCTTTATTTTCAAGTTAGTGTCTGCCAAAAAGTGCTAGAGAAGTTTCTCATTGTGGCAACTGCTATATTTATGTGCATAATTTACAAGCAGATCATCTGAATAATTTGAATTTTTTATTAAGATTATTTTCTCATTTTCTATTGAGAAGCCTTCTTAGGCTTATACTGACTCACATTCAGCCAGACTTGTAGGGAAAAGGGCCAAGCACTTGTTTTTCTTATGTCTCCAGTAGGTATTTGACTCCTGCATTAAACTCAGCAAAAATAAAACTGAACAGGAACAATCTTAATTTAATTATTAAATATCTTTCAAACTTCACTGTGATTTTAAAAAGATCTTTCATGTGGGGTAGTGGAAACGTGCCAGGGAAATCTAAGAAACTATATGTAATCCTTTCTCCCCGATGCCTCTTTCTTTCAGCCGCTCTCAAAGGGAGGTTAGGCGAACTCAAATCTCGTGGAGTTAGGGTGAGCTAGTTTTGCTTCAGGTATGTAAGAAAGAAAAAAAGTTACCAGGGCATCATGCCAAGCCTGCCACATTCGAGATAAATATGACTTTCTTTCAGGGCGGTTTTATAAGAGGCATAGCTAGAGGCTCATATCCTATGGCAATTCAATTGCAGATTTAGCTCTGCAGCAGCTGCCCCTGCTGCATTATAAACAACAGCTAGCTCTGAAGTTCGCTTAAGAAGTTTACAAAAGGGACAGTGTATTTATCTGACGTCTGTTACAGTGGTGTGGAGAGACACAGATGGCCTTTGACTTTCACCTTCTGCATCACACAGAGCCAAACCCAGTTCTACAGAAAGGGCTAGCCCTTAAATTGGCCAGTTCTTTTCCTGATGCCACTCCCCTGGTCTATTTGGCCATCAGAGCCGGCTTACTTTCCTTGGGAGGGTCAGGTTGGCAGATGAACTACAGTGAGGAGAGGAAGCATGTTAAGTATGAAAACATTCTCATAAGCTTTCACAGGAAAAGGATGTAGCTAGCAACAAAAGAGAATACTGCATTTCTCTGCCAAACTTTATCATACCACATTATGCATTTCCAAAGCTTACATCACTACCAGTTACTATCAGTAGCGCTACATCTGCAGAAGGCATATTCTGAAACACTCGTCCTGTATTCCCCATAGTAAGTCAGTCCTGGAGGTTGCCTTTGAGGTTAGCAAGAGGCAAACGTGCCACCACCTCCCTTAACTCAGGATACTATCAGAGGGCTGGGCGTTACAAGGGGAGCTGCTTCCTCACTGCTTGACCAGTCCCGCAAGTGATCTCACAGGGAACACCGCTGAGAGCCACTCGGGCAAGGCTGTCACAGACTGCTCAAAGGAAGCTTCACTCAGATCCTCACCCATAGCATTGATGGCCTGGCCCCCTGCCAGGCACACATACTGTTTGCTGTGCTGTTGGAAGGCTAATTACTCAAGGTTCATCCTTCCTCCTCGGGGGTTGTTCCTGGCACTTCATCAGTTTTTGCAGAGCTGGGACAGTAAAGCCCAATAGCTGATGCAAGTATGGTTTGGGCATGGCTTGGAACTGCTTGGCTTAGTGGCCATATCATTTGCTGTTTCACTGGAAAGCTTCAGCTCTGCCTGTTCTGGCCAAGTTTCAGTACCTTTCCAGGGAGCAATCAGAATGAGCTCTTTGACAGCTCAACCCTAGTCCAAGCACTATTCCCAGAAACGCACCAGCTAGCAGAGACCTGTTGACTTTTGCTTGCTGTCCTTCAAGCCATCAGGACAGCTGGTTTGACTCATTCCTCTTTCTGTTCACCTGGGGACACATCAGCCACACCAGCAGCAGAGGGGATTTTCTCTCCACCCAGGGTCACAGGCAGCTCTTGGTTGACACTCGGTGTCAACTGGGTGGAGCAAATGCCCAGGTCGATACCCGTACTTGAGTTGACAAATGCAGAGGAAACAACAAAGCGGCTGACGGGTCGTTCTCAGAAAGGGATCCAGGGGTTCTGTAACCTGCCTTACCCTTACGGATGGATCTGGAATAGCTGCACACGATGAAAGCAGTCTATTAACAGTTCATCGTAAAACATGCTTGGAGATTTTATGTCCTAAATTATGGATGTGATTGTTTGGCCTGTTTGGTGGGAGGTGGGAGTGTAGTGGGAGGTCTAAATCCCTGTTATTACACCTCTAACTAAGGATTTCTTAATTATTGTTTAAATTAGAAAGAAAAAACAAAAAGACAAATCCTCAGCAAGAATATTTCAAAAAGCTGTGATCATTCTGTAAGCAGCCTTAAATGCTGGCTTGCTGTTTCTTCTGATCCTGGGATGCACCAGTTTCACTGTTACTTCAGAGGAGAATCAGCTTTTCCGCAAGGCCTGAGACATATGCATCAGTTTCATCACTTAAAACTGGTTCTTTACATACATTTTCATAATAAAGCACTTTACGACTATTATCCAATTATTGCTTACAGCATTAAGTAACAAGGTATTATTACTCCAATTTTACAGAAGGGAACAAATCGTGAAATCTGAAATACTACTTCTACTTTTACGTAGGCTTTCTCATATTAATTAATTATGAGACTTAATTACACTCAATCTCACCACTCCAAGCCAATTACGGAAAATTGTGTAAAGCAAAGAAGTAGTGAAACCTCTCTCAGAGACATTCACCCTGACAGTACTTTCAACAGAGGTATATAAAAGGGCTTTGCAGATATTAACTCACACCCAATGCAATGGGATGGATTTTTCTCTGCTTTTTCCCCCAGCTGCCCCTGCTGTAGTAATCTGAGCCATGAACACTCCTCCCAGCTTCCTCACTCAACTCTGCCCCAGAAATCAAATGCAAATCTCTGCCCCCTGACTTGTGCCTTAATCACATGATCACCTTTCTTCCCAGAAGCAGTAAAAAAAGAAAAAAAAAGATCCCCCAGCATGTTAAAATCACCAGATTAGTGGAGCTCTAATCCAATGACTTTAAACATGGGTTGGTAAGAATTGGTATACGCTATGCATGTGTGTATATATATGTTGCAAAACATTTTTAAGCTTTCTATTTATTTTGAATCTACAGCAATATTATATACTGAAGTTTAGCCCCAAGGGGAATGGTAAATCCTCTTAAACATCACTTTATAAGTTTCTGTTCCACTGCAGTATCTCTGAACACTTCCGCACCCGATGTTGAAATGTTAATTCCTGGTTTCTCACAGCACTTTGCCGCAGGGATTCACAGCACAACACGGTTCCCTGCCTTCAACAGCAGCACCAGTTCCATGGGGAACCGCTCTCCTATTTCCAAGTCGTGGCTCTTCCAAAGATGGACTAAGCCAAGACAAACTGTCCTCTTTATAGTAATACCAACTGATCCTCCCACAAAATGTACACATTTAAAGTCAGGAGAGAAACAAGAGCAATTATCATCTTTGGCAATTTGTCTAAAGACAGCTACGAGTCCAAGCGAATCTATTGGATTAAAACTGGGGAGAGACATTGAAGCAACACATATTAATCAGAATTTAATTCAATTTCTTTACTGCTTGCTAGTGAGTGAAAGCTGCTCTAAAAGACTCTGTGAATAAAGGTGTTAATGTGGAGGAGACACCATTCATTGATGACTTTTACTGCTTTGGAGCCAAGATTTTCCCCCAGTCTTCACAGTTGTGACATTTCGTGTTCCAATTTGGCCTATTCCAGCAGAATATTCAGTCTGTGCTCTTCACAATTATGCCGTGTTTGCATCACACCATAGCAAGCGTGCTACAAGAGTTTCAGGCACCAGAATCTACACCACAGTGTATTTTAAACGCTCTCCAGTTATCTAAGTCAGCCTGGTGGCACAGCAGCAGAACTGAATGCAACGGGACCTGGCAGACTGCATTGTAAAAAGAGGAGAAACAAACATTAACATTTTGACTGCTTCTTGCAATTTCTCTAAATGCCCTTCAGTAAAACAGAAAGAGCCTGAAGAACAAAGAGCTTGTAGATGCAGTTAAAACAAGCACCCTTCAAATACATATTCTTCCTTATTCTGCAGAGCTTTCCCTTCTTTGCCCAGTGCTGCTTCCATAGCTCCATTCGGCCGGGAATGGGCAGCTGCAGCGTACAGTGGGCAGAGAGAACCAAGGCATTCAAAAGGGTGAGATGCTCCAACGCAGTCCTGAACTTCCATACCCCCACACTCATGTCAGCTACTTTTCCAGACAAGGGAGATGCCATTCACCTCAATATAGGCACGGAGGGTAGATGGTCAGGATGTCCCTTTAGAAGCCTTCAAAGAAAGGCTCCCTCCTCTGAATACACCAAGAATGAGAAACTTTCTTTAGTAAGACTGTCTTACCAAGCACCAAACATTTAGCAACAAATTAAGTATCCAGCCCTCTTAATTTGAAGAGGATTGTCAAAACACACACTTTCCTCGCAGATGCAAAATATAATTTGCAAGCATAATATTAAAGGCATGAACCTACATCTACCGTAGTCTTGTTGAAACAAATATCGGCGCAAATTCTGTGTTAGCAACAGAGTCATGTATTTTCCATGCTTTTAATACTAACCCCTGAGCTTAATTATTATATTTAGTGTCTAGGGCAGCAACATTTCCTATCCAGCACCTGCCAGCAGTCCAGCAACTAATTGCATACCATCGACCTTCATAGAACACCATGGAAATGTTATTACCGTAGGACTTGATGGCATTTCATACACCCTGCCCCATAACTTATTAAAAAATCATGTGCTTACAAAAGGGAGAGTTGAGCCAACTGAACTATTTATAATTTGCAAGAATAAAAAAACATTTCACAAGGTTAGCCACACACATAGAAAAACAATCAAACCAACCAACTTTGCAGCCTTAATACAAGACAAATGTCACTAAGATTCACATTATAGACAAATGCGGAAGGGAAACTATTCCTTAAAGTCACAATGGCAGGGTTATGCCATAGGCTATTTAAAAGCTCTTCTCCAGTGTCCTTTGCCTTTTAGCCAGAACCCTATGGTAGAAATGCAACAGGAGAAAGTCAATTAATTGAAATTGTGGGTCTACAACTGGGGAATTGGATGTGTAAGATGAAGCAGCTGAAGGGAAGGACTACGCTTCCAGGTACTAGAAAAGAGGACCAGCAGCCGTGACCTGTCCCTTCTACTTTGGAGTTACCTCTCTGGAAGTTTGCCACTTTGATGGGTCTACCCCATGCTTACATCCTGCCTTTCTTTCTTCTCTCGTTTTTAAGAAAATGCTACTGCTTAGCACATTTCTTCTAAGTTCAAGAGTCTTCTCACTCTTTTCCAAGCCAAAGCGTTCACAAAATAAATACTTATTGCATCACTACTCTAATTTCAAATTGGCACGCTAATGTAAGAGTTACAGTAAGTCAGGGCAAGAAGTCTTTCTCCATGGATTCAAGGGCTGCATCAGGGATAAAACGGATCCAGGATAACTTGTCACACCCAGGGTATTTCAATGCTGGCTTCCAAGTTCCCAGACTCAAGTGACACACCAGGACACAGCCACGAACCTCAACACTAACACACCTGGACCAGCTGCAGACTCAGAAGGAAAGGGACTCGTGCAGTAGGTGCCAAGGGCTTTTTGGAAGGTACACATGTGCACAGAGGAGCCCCAAGAGCTGCTGTTTCAGTAGCTGCCGCTGTCCTTGTGCACTTCTGAGTCATCCGACAAAGTTCTTACTGGAGCCATTAGTAGGCAGTGGGCTGGCAACATGCCCACGGGCATCACCATGAATCACCCATCCTCCAAAGGCAAAACCCAAGAAGAGTTATCAAGAGAACTACAGACTAAACTGGAGGTCACCACCAAGCTGTCTTGCAAATGAAACAAGTGTTACACTTCCACACACTGTTGTGTTCCCACAAACTAGGAAAAAGCTTTCCACCATTGCACACAGCACAGGCAATGCATTTTATTTCAACAAAACCCCGTTGCAATGGGGTTTACTGTGTCAATCCAGTTTCAGACCTTTTTTGCTTCAAGATGTGTAATCTTGCTGTCGTTGGTGGTATAGGTTACCTGGCAGACAAAACACATCAACAGCACTTGGTTTGGAAGAACTGTATGTTGTCTTGGAGGCAATTCAGAACTATATGAAGGCAGCGTTTCAGTTTTGTGGGATTTTTAAGAAGGTCATTAAATTTTTTCACTTGATATCAGCAATTTATTACTGCCCGCTTTCACAGATTCTGCAATTTCTGCAATACAGCCAAGGAAACGTAAAGTGAAAATAGATTCATTGTGATGAAAAAGGGATCTCATAATTTAATTCACTTTGCTCCCTAATTACAAAAGCACAGAGAGCACAAACTAGGGAAGCAATATGTAAAGTGACGCCACAACATGGCATGCACAATTTGAAATCTCATTTTCTGTAGAAGCATGGATCACAAATCAGAGCGGAGAGCACACACGTCATTGAGATTACTGAGAAGTTGTGGGTAAGGCTACGATTTGGAGGCAACAACCCTGCTCCGTTTGAAACTCAATGAAAAATTCCCACTGATTTTGTTGATAAAGGTCTTCAATGTTCTTGAGGCCTGATCAAAGATCATCACAACATATCTGACTTTCTCTACATTTTGATGGAAAGAGATGTTACAAAATAAATGCAAGGATGATAGACAAGCCTTCCCCCCTCCCAGACAGAAAAGCTTTTCTTGCCATCTCTTCAACACTTTCACTTCTGCCAGAAGTCTCCTCTGCCCACGTGGCCCCTCCAGCTGTCCAGAGCATCTCCTCCAGACAGTGCTGCTAAGCAGGAGGGCTGTGGATTAAACAGTATTAGATGTTCTTGCTGTCGTTTCATTTTCAGTAATTTAGAAAATTATTTTTCTTATTGGGGATATTTTTTTTCATGGGGTGAAGGAAATGCTACAGAAATATCAGAATCTCCGAGAGCAGCATCTCAACAATACTCAACATGTCTCTGTGACCATGAATGTGCAAACACAGGCACACGCACGCAGACACACAGGAAGATTAAAGTCAAGTCTTTTGCAGAAGGCTCACCAAAAAAAAATTTAAAAAACCAAACCAAAAACATGTTCAACAGGAAGAGTCTGTTTAATGTCAGATTTAAGCAAGGCTCTTTCATTTGCATAGATCACTTACAGTAAATTCTCATTAAATTCTCCCCTAAAAATCTTGCTATATTTTGTCTAAAGCAACACATTCCTCACAGATCACAGTGCCTTTCTCATGCTGTTAATAAGATAATCTGTTACATGAGGCTTACAAATCCATTTAAATTGATTTTAATTAAGGAATCAATCACTAGCCACTGATGACTTGGTCTACAGACAGCAAGTAATTCAAAGCCCCAGGCCTCTAATCCCAACCCAAAATCCACATTAGAGCAACAGGACATCTCTCTGATTGATAGTAACACAAAGATGTTCAGTTCATACACATTTAAAGTGTATGAACTTGATCAAAATGTATCTCCAGATCTCATGTGTTATGATTCCCATAGTCAGGGCCGTTCAACTAGGAAAACAATATTAAATCATTTACATTTCTTTGCAAGTGAAATAAATTAAATCAATCACAACTATAAGCTGCTTCTAAACTTTCAGATGCTTGGAGGTTTTCTTCTTTGTTCTGAAACAATCAGCTGTTTAACATTAATTAATAGAAAACTGCACTTCATATGGTCACAAACACGAACAATGCCTTTTGATCATGTGAAAATTCACCCCTGTTCTTCACTGCTGAAGTGCTTACATCTTCCCTTCAAGACAAAACAAGAAAGAAGAAAGAAGAAAGATTTCTGCCCCAAAAGCAGCACGAAGAACATCCTTGTTATTTCAGCAAGTTAATTATTATAATTATTGTTATTAGAAGAAATTAATTCCAAGGCAGTAAGTTCAATCCACAATAGGTGGTGTGACGCTGAACACAGTGATCCCTGAAGAGCCAGCACCCGGCTCCCCATCACAGAGGGGACGCACCAGGGCAAGGCTGCTTCTCCTCCCCTCCAGCACAGCATCTCTGAGTAAAGCAATGCTTGGACTAGTCAAGAGAAAGGAAGAAAGGATGCTGGCCTCCCTGGGAGCCTCCTTGCTGGCTCTGAGCATGCAGCCCTTCCTGCAAAGGCCCCCTCCTTTTTCTTAAAGCGTGACAGCATCAGCAGGGTGAGAGAAGCCAGCTCGCCTCCCGACCAGCCCAGCTGTTTATACAGCTACGCTCTGCTAAGCCCAAGCCACTCTGCTGACATGATGCTCTGCACTGCGTTGAGCTTGATGGCACAGATCTCTGCTCATCTGGGACGTGACTCTGTACTGAGCTCCCCTGCCTGATACAGACTCCCCTCCAGAAGCAGAGCAGCAGCTACTTGGAGAAATTTATTATCAACCCCCGAGATCTCTACAGTCTTCCTGTACCAGAGGAGATGGTGCTGTGAGAATTGCAGTTATGGACCAGTTACCCTGTTTACATTTTTTAAATACTATCTGCACCTTCATGGCTCAATAGCATCCCATTAAATATTCTAAGAGAACTCCTGGTCCCAGCAGCTGACAATGAGCTTGAGTGCTTGCTGTCACGCCAGAAGTCCCAGCAACCCCCCTCAGGCACAGCTCCAGTATGGCAGAACACATCCAGTGGCCTGTCCCCAGATGCCGGTTACCAGCCCTACTGTGAGCAAGAAGAGCAGCTGGCATGGGCCACCAGAAAACTACCTATGAAATCTGTGCTGCCACAAACCTGTCAATCAGGAGACTGTTCTCTCAAGGGCAACTTCACCCATCACTCAAACCAGTCCTTAAAGGCTCCAGTGTCCTTGTCTGAGCAAGGGATTGATCCTCTCTGGGTCTTTCCCATTGGCATGGAGTTGCACAGACTGAGTCTCTCTTCTGAATAGGTCTCCACATGAAAAGCATCAGCCTTCAGCTGTCTTCAAGCTTCTCTGCGTTGCCTCCTTCCTCCCCAGCCCAATCCTCTTCCATACTGCCCAACAAACACAACACTCAAGAAGCAACACAACAGACACCAGTATGGGGCCACCTGTGCCAGCCCTCTGGCCCCAAAGCTCTCCAAGTGGCTGTCAGACAGAGGTCAGTTCACCAACACCAAACTGCACCCACCAGCTAAGGAAAGAATCAAATTTGCAGCTTGCTTTATTAAAGCAATTTCACATATTATCTCATACAAACGGTGGTGTTGCCTAATGTGCAGCAAGCCTGTTACAGTGAAGAATTTTGGTGGATTATTTGGTGGAGTGTTTGGTTTTAATCAATACTGCATATACAGTTCAACCAATGCTGTCAAAAGTAGCTTTTGATGCAGTGTCTCACTAATTTATTTCTCTCTGTACTTGTCTTCTTCCCAGTTTGTTATGAACAGATGAGATTTTGGAAGGAAGAACAAAAAGAATAATTAAAGAAGACAGGTTTGGCTTTTCTGTGGTGCTAATTAATTACAGAGTTAAATTAACCAAATAATAAGAGCAAGATAGCAAACTACCTTTCATAGTGTTTAAGGAAAACACAAAGGGTTGAACACTTTCCAGGTGTAAACATATTAAGATCAGCATTGTACCAAACCTGACTCTGGCCCGGTGAGCTCAGAAGGGAAAACTGTGCATCCTCTTGCATGGATGCCGTGGTGTACAGGCATTCCACATTTCAAGAGACAGATTCTGCAGCCAGCAATGCTCCACTGACAGAGATAATCAATCTGTCCTTCATTATGAGGAGGCAAACAGTTTTCACTACCAAAAAAAAAAAAAAAAAAAGGAGAGACTGAAAAACAAATCATGTGGTTTTAGTTTACAAGTTCCAAGTTTGGGCTGGGTTTTTTTCAGGCCCTTTTGGAGCGCTGCAACAGAATAAAAATAGTTTGTTGCACAAGAATAAAACAAAACAAAGTAACTGCTAAATAAACATTTTCAGTTTACTTCTATGTGTTCAGTTCTTGTTCCCATAACTCTTCAGGAGTTGGATGGTATTGCTAATATGTCTTCTCATTTTCTGCTAGGCTGATAAGACGGGTTTTGTCCAAGAACAGTGCCATAATGTGTCCTCTCTATTTCATATTCTGAATATCACCGCTGGAAAATGTACTGCAGCACAGAATGTAGCATATGCCAATATATCCTGACATTCAAATCAAGACCACAAATTATAAACAGTTTCAGCAAATTGACTTGAGTGCCTTTGTTCCTCAGACATACATCTTCCTATTGCTTACAAAAGCAGCATATACTAACCACTAACGCTGCTATAGCCAGTACTGGGAAAGGAAGTTATTGAAGCCCTGGATTTCCTGCTTTCAGTCCCAGCCAAGAACTGTGAGGCTTGTAGTGGTTTCAGGAACTGACTCATCTAATGATTCATGGATAAGATACTGGTTTTAATATATTTCTGATCATAAGACTCAAACTTCAAAACCAGTGATGCTTAATTTTTATTTGAACGTTTAAAAAGCAGATAAATCAAGTAAACAAATATTGTCACAGGACACACTCACTAATAATTATACATGCATTTTACAGTGCACTCTGCTTTAAAAATAAAAACAAAAAGTATGTTAAATTTCCTGGAAATTCAAGAGGATGTTGACAAGGAATTCAAAATCCACTGTCAAAACCCGAGCACTTTTGTGGCAATCCTGATACAGCTGAAATTCAAGCGGAGGGCAGGTGGGATATCAATTGGATTTTCAGATATACCTTTAGGTACACACGTGTACACATACTACTATATGTTAATCAATGAATCCTGGAGCTACTGTTATTAATGGCTGTGTGTTCTCTAGCTTTCTATAAAAAGTATCATCAAAAGACTGGCTAGCAACATTTGGGTTTTCAAAGCAATGGGAAAGTTTTGTTTCAGGAGTGACTGGAGCTGCAGATGTCAATCTTAAAGCAGCACCTAACACTGGCTCCTAAACACTCCCAAACACATGCATTTTGTGCTAAGTCAGGATTCAAACCAAGCCATTTTTATACATTTAGTCCTTACAAAGGGAAGCATCCAAATGCTTTTTTGCCCGCTACACAAATCTCAACAGTATGCTGTAACTTGAACTGCCGGGCTCTTGCACCTAAAAAATAGCTTGTGATGGAAGTTTAACTCTGCCTCGCTCCTGTATGGAAAAGTACTGGTTTACTTTTTAATTTTCTCCCTGCAAACTGCAGCTACTCGCACACCGGGTAGAGCGGTGCAGGGAGGGGGAAGTTCGGTACATCCCCATTTCTGTATTTCACCCTGTGCACAACGAGCACCAAAATAAATAAATAATGGAAAGAAAATGCACGTTGCTTGAAGGAAAAGAAATGAAGGGGAAAAAAAAAAAAAAAGGAAAAAACCCCAGCAGTTAAAACAGTTGACAAGAAAAGGCCAAAGTGCGCTCAGTGGCTGGCAGTCATTTTATGGCTATAGTCCTACAGCAGATTTACTTAGATGACGTCAGTGGCTCCAATCCAGCTTTTCTTTGGTAGCATTTACCACTTGCCTCTTGAAGCCTCCACTATGCTACAGAGCAGTAGACCATAATCAAAATTCCCTTTGTGAAATAGAGTTTACCTCAGGGCACAGAGGCATTGCTAGCTGAATTGCAGGCTCTTCACTCTGTACTGCATGCCCAGAAATAAATAACCTACAATACTGTACTTTCCTTAATACAGAAGAACCATTAAAAGCAGCCTGCTACCTAAAAAAGGCTTCTTTAATTTGTTTCCAAAATATCAGAAGCCAGAATATTAGTTAATTTTCCAAGGAACCAAGAACTATGGTAATTCTACTACCCCTTGGACTTCTTTGTATTCTTTTTAGAGATTTTTGGAAGATAAAGTTATTTATGGGTCATTATTTCACCACCAACAAAAAAAATATTACTAATGCTAGAGGCTAAAGTGAATTGGTATAGGAAGTTTTAAAACTGTCTTTCAAATGCATCCCTTCAACTGCCTGGCTACAACCGGTCAGTAAGTGTATAATGAATATGCCAACAAGAAGCAGAAGAGGGAATTACTATGCATAAATAATAGTTAATTTAAAGAGCAAAATGCACATTATTCGGAGCTATGGATTTCCTATCACTGAACAATGACTGGAGCTAAAGAAACACTAGAAGAGCCAAGTAAAGCAGATACCAAATCAACTAAAAACACCACAGGCTCTGAAGTTTATAAAAAACCCAAAGCAAACCAACAAAATAAAAATAAAGCAAGTAAATAAAACAAAGCCCCCCAAACCCCACAGCCATATGAAGGATGCATCCTACTGTACTAAATAAACGTAGCTTTGTTATGTTTTAATGGACCCACCAGTCCAAAGACAACCATACTCGTGATGGGTGGTAGCTAAATAAGTTAGATACATACTAGACAGACAGTTAAGCACTCAGAAATTACTTCTAGGGAAGATGCACACATGGCTCAGAGAGATGAAAGTCACAATAGCTCTTCTCTCACAGCCTCTTTGCTTACCTTCCCCCCCAGTCACACCAGAATGAGAGGTCACAGGCCTAATCTGCAACGAGCCAGAATAAAAAATAATGCTGTTACCATCCAACTGCATGAGTCACACCATGGACTTCAACTCTAAATCTGAATTTAAAACATCTAAAATTTGAGGTGACCCCCAAACCAGCTCTAAGTGGACAGACCCTAGCAATTCATGACCCTGCAGAGAAACTAAAAGCCTGTTAGCAGTCTTAGGTGCCAAGCCAAGGGCAGGAACCTCTTCTCATTTTCTGCAGGTGCCAATGGCAACTTGGGCACAGGGTTGAGGTGGGAGAATCACTTCTCTCTTCACTGCCCACCTGGTTGGCCTATAGGTGCTCAGCCAGCTCCTGCATTTTTCCATTGGGTGGACTTCAGTAGGCATTAAAGAATGGCCACTGTTCCAGACTTTCATATTACTCTGTTCCAAGGGACAAGAGAAAAGTTTTCTTTTGACTCCCTTTCATTACTGAAGAAGTGGTGTCACCAAAAAGACTTGGAAGATGATTGCAAATTCCTTTGAGAGAGAATCTGGTCCTTTTATTGGTCATTAAGGATCGTGGACATGAAAAGCAGTGGACAAGCACAAGCAGTCCTTTCTTTCCAGTAGCCAGGGCAGGGAAGGAACAGAAGCAGTGTGGTGACTGGGATGGGCAAAGAGACCTAACAGCAAGACCAAGTTCATGGGCAGCAGCAGAAGAGATAGGATAAGGAGGATCTGTCAAGATGGATAAGAAACCAACAGCCACCACGATCCAAAGGAAGAGGAGCCTGATCAAGTGCTGCCTGAGGAAGGAAATGGGTCCAGGCACCCAGAGACAGACGCAATACCCTGTAAGGAGCAGCAAGGCAGAAGACACAGAGGAATGCGCTGCAAGGTCAGAGAGCAACACAGACAAGTCCAACCCTAAGGATATCACTGTGACATTGAATGGAAGACTGTATTTTGGTTTGAGACTTTTCCTGCAGCAAAATAATTACAAACAAAGAAAGGCAGGGGTAGGGGCAAGAGGAAGGAGCTTCCATTCAATCTTCAAGTCTTCTACAGGCTGATTGTGGAAAACACAGAAATAAAAATAAAAACCTTCAAAGATCAGCTGACAGCAGATATAGGAACACAACTGGGTTTTTAAAGGTTTTTTTTTTTTAAAGGAATAAAAGTAAAATCAGTATGTGGAAAATGAAACTTTACAGTTTTACCTTTTATTTTAAATTGTAAACCAGCTTTGGGATAAAAAGTGTGGATGCATCATGGTGGTAGATTAAATACAAATAAAATTGCCTTGCTCCCATTAATTTATGTCTCCAAACTACCTATTTTTTAATTGAGATATACGTAACAGAGGCTTTAATCTGCTAAATCTCTATGAATTTACTTTTTCTTCCAAAGTCTGCTCTGACATTTTCTCCCCTCAAAACCAAAATGTCATTCCAGAATTGTAATCTCCCAACAGAAAGACAACCATGTAAAAAAACAGGCCAGCTAATTCCAAAAATAAGCACCATTGTTCACAGCACCATGAGGTGAATGAATGGCGAGAGATTCCACCAAGGGAATAACTGTAAAGTCCACAATGTTAAGGAAGAATTTGGCACCAAAAATACCCAAGGCCACACTGGTTGGTGATTCAAACACGAAGCATATCAAAATGCTACTGATAAGCTAAATTAACAGATAGCTTATCTGAAGCATATACTAGCCATATGGTGCTACAACTTCTGTTGCCTGTTGCTGGCATAACAATAGGCTACTGCAGTCTTAGACTGGAAGCACTATTTGACAAACTGTCAACAGCATTTTTATTTTGGTGCAGAGTTCTAGGGCAATGGTGCACTCACCTATTTGCATTTTTTTTTATGATTTTTTTTTTTTTAACAGGTGAACAAAGAGTAAACCAGATGTCAACTTTAGAAATGGAGCTGTCTGGATCAGGAGATTTAACAGAGGCAGGCATACTGCTACAGCTCAAATCTAGACAATGAGCTTTTCTAAAAACACTTTGGCCTAGGGGAGTGGCTATTTAAAACACTTGGCTTCTTTTATTTCAGCACTATGGAAGTGAATTCTGCTCTTAAGTGCCAGCTCAAATGAAGTCATTTTGTTTCACTGGGGCTTTCTTTGCATTTTAGAAATGTAGCATGGGCTGTAGTGAAGGAAAAGACAAGGATGAAAGAAAAATTCTGATTCTTTTTCAGCTAGAAGCTGGGTAAAATGGAGGGGGGTGGAAGCTAACAATTCGATCACAAAATCTGTGAAAGGATAATTTCAGTGCAAGTTAAATATTTTTATTTATTATCATTTTTTAACGAGAGGAAAAATTAAAAACAAATAAATAAACTACACCAAAACCCAAAATGCTTTAGAAAGATCTGGTATTTAGAACCCACTCAAGCTCCACGAAGACAAGGTGTGAATAGTGACCCAGGAAGAAGATTTACCTCCGGACTTTAATGTGTTACAGGAAAACAAACTAATTAAGAGTTTGTTAATACAAAAAAAAAAAAAAAATTAAAAAATCATTAAACTTGTCTTCTTGCTTTACTTGAGAAAATTAAGTCTTTGTTGCTTACATAGTATTTGGGGGGGAAAAAAAAAAATCTGTTAATAACAAGACAGCAATCCCCTCAATCACATAAAAAATTAACAAAATAAAACCTGTCAGTCGATATATAATAGATCTGCCTATGGTATCCAGTTAGGAAAATGTGCTTTTAGTGGTGTTCTGTATGGACGCGAAGGACATAACGAGAAAAATAGATAACTCTTTGTTCTAATAATCTGTTCTGCTTTGATAGGCAGTTATGGGAACATACATAGTTCCTGACTTATACCCAGCTAAGTATGTTGCATTTTTAGATTATCTTTTCATATTGTTCTTGAACATTCTCGGTTTAAAACAAACAAACAAACCAACAACAACAACAAAAAAATCCAAACTCCTTTCATGTTAAGTTGAGATTGCACTTGAACTCTTTCCAAAAGGCAGAGCTGTACTGAATTATGATAATTAGAAAGCTGTGCGCATAAAAGGCAGCACAGTTGATGCATTTAAAAAAGTTCATGCCAGAGAATATAAGTTCAATATGTTCTCACATAATTAACATTTCCCATCATTAGCAGCAGTTTTCAGTTCATGTATCTGTAAAAACAACAGCACTCTTCATTGTTTTAGATTCCCAGTCAATAGCATTTTAATAGTTTTACACATAATCCTAAACTTTCCTTCCCTTCCCCCTCCCAACACACAGATTTCACATTCTACCTCCTCCTGCTATGCCAAGAAACTGCTATTTTCTGCTCATATGCTGCTGCTCAGACTATCCCAGGTTTGAAAGTTTAGCGAAGAGTTAATAAGAGCTAGAAATCCAAGAGTGCCATTCGGAAAGGTACAACAGGATGGGAACAACAAGGAATGATCACTTTGTTCCAGTAAACAATGACTAGAAGACAAAGAGCAAAAAGTTGTAGGTGATACCTTCCACTGGCAGGGAACCAAACTACAAAGGGAGGGCTGGTTCTGCTGAACCCAGACACAAGCTGGAGGGACTGGGAAATGGGGCTGCAGCCCTGCACCAACCAGGCGAGTGTCTATAAACCCTGGACACACTCTGGATTTTCCTCGCCTTCTTGATGCATGTACAAAAATTCACCTAACAAATAAGGGCATGTAGCACATGACGGGTTACTTCGAGACACTCAGAGACTTCCTGTGTGGAATCTCTCAAATTAGTTGTTAGGAGCCAGATTTTGACACGAGCTTGTTGTTTTCCTTCTTCCCTCCACTTTTTCAACCCCTGTATTTTAATATTAAAATAATTCTAATGGAACCTTAATAACCTGATATAGTATTAAAGTTTCTGAATCTGCATCACCACAGAGAGAAATTTTGGCTTCACCAATAACAAGATAAAACTCAGTGACTGCAGTGGGATTAGGATTTCATAAAGAAACGTGAAAAGGTTTGGGGTATTAACCTAGAAAACTCCTAGCTGAATTTTATGGGACAAAACTGAGGAGCACATTTGAGGCTGATGCCTCAAAGGATTGAAGACTGCAACATTTCACTTTCATGTTTTGGAAATGAGCAATCATTAAAACACAAAATTATTCTAGGAAATATTATTCCATCCTCGTTCCACTTGCAAAAGTCAAAAGAAGTTTTGTGCAAGAACATACGAGCAAGATATGGTTATAAAGTGGGAATTTATTGCAGAGCTTTTTCTTCAGTCTTCAGTGCGGCACAGTCGGTTGGCTTTACAATAAATAACACCATTAATCCATTCATATATCACAGGATACAATTTAAATTACATAGTACTTGCATAAACTGCCACAAAACCTCTAACAGCCATTTCTTTCAGGGAGATGATTTACCTCTTGCAGGTTCTAAAATTTTCTTGAGATTTTTTTTTTTTTTTTTTAGAGTAAATGACTGTAGTTTAGGACTGTAAAACATTCCTACTCAAGGCAAGCACAAATGGCAAAATGCAGCAGGGTGACAAAACAGTAATTAAACCTCAAATCCCAGAAATAAGTACTATTTATTGCACAGAAAAGTAGGTCTCTCTGATGAACTGGGGATTTCAAAATCATTTTTAAATGGCCAGCCTGCACCCTCATTACAACCAATGGAAAACAGCAACAGACCATATGAATTAACCTGGATCAAGACCAGATTTTTTTAAGTCACTCCTCACCTTGTATTTGAACATGCGATGTCCAATTAAGTGCACAAATCAAATGAGTGACCAGATTTTACTAGAAATTTGTCTACAACTTTTAGACAGAGTACAAAGCAGAACATGAGCCCATAAAAGAATTTCAAAATGCATGTGTGTCAATTCTAATATTCTTTTTAATCAAAGATACAGAGTAACACTCATGTCCTTTAGACATCAAATATCATGCTAACCATGTACATAAAGCATACGCTGTAAATATCTTAGTATTTGATCCAGCAAATGTTTATTCCTATGAGTCATCCCAGTCACTTTAACCTGAGTAAGGATTGGATCTAGTATACAGTTCCTTCTTAAATAAATGAAATAGCTCCAGAAAGACAGCTCTTAAACCACCTCTGGAAAAAGAGAGATTTAATATGAATGTCACAAAGAAACACCAGGTAAAGAGAGTGATGTGTGCATGTGTGTATTATACAGTCAGAAACCTTGAGCTCAAAATGTTATGTTTGAAGGTAACCTTCTCCCAAACACGCATCCAGAACTGTACACAAAATCTATGTGTTTTGGAAACATTGTTAGGCACTCTTCAATAAAATCAGATTACCTCTAGTGAAATTTTTCCAACAGTGTAACAATCCTAATTTAACAGGTCAAAAACTGAAAACTATATCATAATGCTCAATTAGGTAGTTTTACTTTTCACTTTTTTGTAAGTGAACACCACCAGAATTTCTCTGTAGCTCCAGTAGTCTTTATTACACTTTTGCCTGTACTATATCTTGAAAGTTTGTTTACAATATGATCTACAACAGCAGCTCAAAAAGAAAGACAGAAGAAATCCCATCCCCCGCCCCCAGCAGCATGTGACTTAACTGAGCTTAACTTTTTCAGGCATGGACAAACAAAGCCTAAAAACCACTTCAACAACATCCAAAACCACTACACCGTCCAGCAACAACAAAAGACTAGCTACAAATTATACCAAACATGTTACACACATGCTCACACACCTCCACACATCACAATACACTATCATTCCTCAGCTGGAAACTCAGGGCGGGTCTAGTTCATAATTAAGTTTCTATTGTTCCTTTTTAACTGCTTTAATTAAAACTCCTTTCAAGAGAGGCTGTCTTTACTAAGACTCTGTCAAATCAAAATTTCTCCTCTGGTTCCCTGCTTGTGTACATCCCACTCAGCACTAAGAAACTGTACAGAATATAAAACCGTAATTTGAATCTCAAGAGCTGTTGTTACACTTTCCTGGGTGCAAAGGCTAATAATATTTACTTCACCAGAGCAGTGTATGTAAAATTTATGCTGAAAACACACCTAACATGTTTAGTGATAAAGGACTTTCCAAAGGTATTTCTAGATTAGTAAGCAGGAATACGGAAATAAATCTTTTGCATCCAAATTTTCTGCTTGGTCAGCAAAATGCAAAATTATCCCTACTGGTACAGAAAATGCCTTATGACCTAATTAAAAAAAACCCAGTGCAGTGTGAAGAGACACATTTTACTTTGACAGTGAAAAATAAACACACCTCATAAAAGTTTACCCTTTCAATTTCAAAAAGTTGATTTAACAAACTTGCAAGTTCAAAATGTGACCCCAAATACAAAAATCTCTGATTTTGTTTGAAGAAAATCACTGTATTAATTTCTGTACTTCTATTCTCAAATAAATGTATGTATGTGTAAATATATATGTGTGTGTGTATATATATATACACAAACACACACACACACAAACATGCAAGCTTCCCTCCCACCCCCAGAAGTAATTTAATATACAGGTCTCTGTCATTTTTGATAGCACCATCTTACCATCAGTACAATCTAATATCCCTGTAATGGTATTCCCCAACTATTTATAGAGACAGAATATATCATACATTACAGACATGCGTTCCCTATCTAGGCTTATAAGAAGAATCCTACATAATTTTACATTAAGTCCTAATGTAATTACAATCAGTTTTGGTTTCATATTCAATTGAAGGTAGCATTTAGTTATTTACATGAATTTCCCTGTAAGAGGCATTCCCACAGAGATTTCCATGCTAGAGGCACCGCATAAAAACTGACCCTTCAGCTGGAGAGAAATGTATTTTATCGAGAGAGCTCCAAACTTTGCCATTATCTAGGTTAGACAGCTCTGTAAATCTGCTAACTGGCAATACCGTGTTTATAAACTTCATCAGCACTAAGGAAAAGCAAATATGCTTCTGTTAGGCAAGAAACCAGCTGTAGAGGTACTTTTTTCCTCCCCGAGGCTCTGCCATTTCAGCTTACATTTCTTATATATACTATTTTACATCAGAAAACGCCAGCACTACCGATGTTTCTTGGCCTTGCTTTCCCAGATGGCGTTCAACAACGAACAATTAAAAAATACCGGGAGCCATTTACATGCAGAAAGCGTAGGACAGAACTGCTCCCTAACTTTCCAGCGTTCCTGGAGGTCACTTTTCTTTCCTATCAAAGGCAGGCACTTGTTTCTAATAAGTTAACAACTCTCCTGAGAAACGTGGGTGGCTGGTATTTCATTGTTTCATAAATATTTTTACACTCTAACACCATTCAACTTAAACCAGATTGGGAGAGGAGAAAAATCACGACTAGGATTATGTGAGGCTGAGGTAGGAGTGCAAACTTTGCCACTTGGTAAAAACAGAGATTTTATTTTTTTCTTTTCTCCCCCTCTCGCTGGATTTCTCCTCCTCGTTTTTGTTTAGCTGTGGGAGGGGGCCGCTTCGGTCGAATTTTGTTACAAAAGCCGTAGTGTCGAACTTTTCCCTCCCCCTCAGAAGTGCACTTCCTTTGCAAAAGCTCCTCTGCGAACAAAGGCTGCCACCGGCCCTCGCATCAGCGCGGGGACAGCTGGAGAATACATCTCTCCAGAACCTCACGGAGAAAGAAAAAACCCTGCGGGTCCTACCGAAAGGAAGTTTTCCAGGGACAATCTCCTCGGTGTTGTTGTAACTGCGACTTTGTCTTTTTTGGATACAATGTTTCTGCTGACTCCCGAAAATTTTCCACTTGAATGTGCAATTAACCGGCAGCAGCGGCAGCAGCAGCGGCTCTGGAGAAGGAGAAGAAGCAGCGAAAAAGGACATTCCTTCTTTCATCTTTTAGAGGCAAATAAAAGGGGGAAGGAAAGCAAAACTCGGGGCAGCGCAGCGAGCAGAGCTCGGAGGCGAGCCGGGCCGGGCTCGGCAGCCCGCACCGCCGGGGAACGCTCCTGAGGGCTGCGATCTCTGCGGCGAGCCCGGGGCCGCGCCGAACTTCTGCCTTCCCCGCGGAAAAATGTGAAAAATGCCGAGGATCGGTGCGCGCGTCAGTGTGTGAGCGGCAGAGAGCGAGCGAGTGAGAGAGTGTGTGTGTGTGTGTGTGTGTGCGCGCGTGTGTGTGCGCGCCCGGCTGCAGAGCAGTGACTCAGGCAACTAAGTGCGAGCGGCGGCGGCGAGGGGGAGCGGAGCGGCGCGGGGCGGGCAGCAGCCGCCTGTTGCAGCTCCGGTCGCGGCCCGCGGCGGCAGAAACTCCGCGGGAAACAACTTCTCCCCTGGCCGCGGCCCCCCTCCTGCCCGCCCCAGCACCTGCATGGGCGC